>JBBPLQ010000006.1:0-136160 GCA_038089855.1 Royoungia palumana | reverse complement strand
CACCCCCACCCCCTCCACCACCGTCTACTCTGTCATATATTCGCCCGAGATTCACTTCGTTCACCAGCATTCGTTCTGCTCCCTTGAGTTTTACGCCCGTCAAGTCGTCCCCTCCCCACAGCGCCTCTTACCTTGATCCAGCTATCAGTGATCGCCTCAAACGCTGCAACACATCTAACTGTCTCCCACGCTCGAAGACAGCCGGAGCTGTAACTTTAAACAGATCGAAGACCATAGAAGGTTCCCGATCCACACAGTCGCAGTTCGGTTCCCATCTCGGACGGTTTGCCGGCAGGTGGAATGAAAGTACAGACAGCAGCAATAGCTTAGACGAAGAGGAAGCCGAGGATGACCAGGAATGGGGTCTTCATCACGGTATGGAGCTCTTCGAGGTTTCCGCCAAGGATGACGTCGGTAAGTGCTCTCACTTGCTATTTTTGTTCCTCTCTGATTAAATGTTTCCGTCGCAGGTATCCAATCTCTCTTTGATTCTCTTATCGGCGCGATAATTGAGAGAAAGGATGTTATCGAACGAGAGAACGAACTCCGAAAGCGTGATAGCGTTCTTCTGACATCTGCAGGCACACCAACGTGGGCAGCTCAAGCAGAGGAAGAAGAGGCTCGCGAGAAAGCACGTTCTACTTCGGGTGGTTGGAGTTGCTGCTCTTTGTAAGTCCCTTGGGTAACTCGTCGCGATCTCTTGTTTGTTTAGGCATGCTCCCACTATCTACTGCACCCCCTGTTTTCCCGTCACTCCCAACGCCTCTATGCCTTATCCATGCATGTATGGTTCCTAGGCCCACTTTGACAGCTGTCAACTCATCTCGTCACATCCTCCCTCCTTCTACCCTTATTCACTTTTGAGTTATCTCTTTATACCATATATTTTACGTTAAACAGATACAGATTAAACTGTGTTCATAGTCGAGCCGCATCGTCCTCAATATCATTTCCCTTTATCTGTATAGGAAGAGAGGCCCAGATAGGAAGGTGTACATGAATTGCTCGACCGGCGATAAGACGCGCTTGAGGTCTGTTGTCCCTTAACCGCCATGTCCCTCCTCCCCGTCAACCCTGAGGGAGGTCCGACAGCAGTTGAGGACGACAAGGCCTGCACCCCGGAACATTGTTTCCATGCCTTCGATGCATTGTACTGTGCCCTCACAGACAGCGCGCCTATTCCCCCTGCCTTCCCAGACGATAAGCTGTGCGTCATCATCGTTTAGCACATGTGCACTCGGACGCTAACCGCCACTGTGTAGCCCGCTTTTCGTCACATGGAATATCAGATCTTCTCGTCCAGGACGCGTTCCTAGGCTGAGAGGCTGCATAGGCAATTTCGAGCCCATGCCCATACATGAAGGCATCGCAGAATATGCGCTCATAAGCGCCTTCAAGGACTCCCGATTCAAGAAGATCGAAGCAAAGGAACTCCCCTTACTTGAATGCGGGTGCGTGCTCGTCGCCGCAGCACACTGTAGGCACCTTCCCTAACACCGATATGACTGGCAGGGTTTCGTTGTTGACCGACTTTGAGAACGCGGCGTCTTATCTTGACTGGACGGTCGGTGTCCATGGAATACAGATCAGTTTCCCGAATCCAGCGATATACCCTCGTGCAGATTCATCTGCATCCTCTCCCTTCTCGTCTTCTTCCTTTCTACCCCGCTTTAGCTCCAAGCATAAGCTTTCGGCAACGTATTTACCAGAAGTCATGCCCGACCAGGGATGGGACAAGATCGAGGCGATCGACAGTGCTATCCGGAAAGCTGATTGGGATGGGACTATCACCGAAGAGATACGGCGAAGTATCCAACTTCGGAGGTACCAGAGTAGCAAGTGTGTGGTTGGGTGGGACGAGTTCGTTCAATGGAGGAGAAACAACGGGGACGAGGACATTGATTACATGCAAGATTAACCAACCAACTCACTCGGGATGCTTCTACCTCCACTCTACCACGGTTGTATATTACTCTGAGTACGGTCGTAGCTACACGTTCCGATCCGGGGCGGGGATGGATCTCCTGATCTCCTTCAAACGCCCGCGCCAGTCATCACCATACTTGGTCTCCAATTTGGTCCAGACCTCACCAAGTTTCGTCGTGTCGTTCCCACTTGTCTTGTCAAACGCGACGATGATCCAATAGACAAGCCTGTCCGTTGGTTTTGGAAGACTCGGGAGCTGCAAAAACGCAGCGAACACAGTTTCGAGCGTGTCCTGGTCCCAACCAGCCCGTGAAGATGGGGGAAACGCTGCAATAGATTCCGCTCCCGCTGTGTGATGCTCTGGAACTCGTCCATGGCGGGCAAAGCCGAGGAAGAGTCCCCGAAAGGCTGCCATCGATGGTTTATAGTACCCCGAATCCCCACTTGTGCTGTGAGCACGGGCACCGGCTTCACGGTTGGGGGTGGAAAGCATATCAACAAAGACACTGAGGGCGTTCTGCAGATCCCCGTGGTAAGCAAGAGACTGGATCATCATCGTGTAGGTTATCTCGTCAGGTTCAAGCGCATCTTGAATATCAAGTCCGACGGTATCGCAGATATAACGAGAATCTTCGTCTATGTCGTGTCCTCCGAGACCGGATGTGGATTTGATATTGCTGCGCAAAATACGGTAAATGCGTGATGCAACGTCGAAACGTCCATTCCGCGCATATGCCCATAGACACGCATTGATTCCATCCAAGCCAACCTCAAGATCCTGTTGCTTCATCTTGCGTAATGTGGAGCGAACACTACGCAAATCATTCCGGGCGGCGAAGTAGCGAATGAGGCATAGGTGCGAATAACGATTTGGCGGGAGACCCGAGGAAAGTAGGAGTGATGATGCGTGACGAACTGTAAGTGGCAAGTTGGAGCGGGAAGCAATGGAAAGAAGAATATTGTGGGTCCAGATATCTGGATCCTGCTGTGTAACACATGAGTCGACTTCCATGCCAAGAGCTTCGTCGACAAGAGTAGTATTCCCCATGGGTAGGGCACCTTTCTTGTTAAAGATGTTGAGGGAGTTTTCGTAATCCTCCAGTCTCGTCTTGTGCCACTGTTTTCCGGCGCTGTCTATCAGAGTATTCCACTCCCACAGGCGAATTCGGCCACGATTCTGCTGTAAGGTCTTCAAAACGGACAGCAGCTGGAGATACACGGTGCGCGTCCGGGGTTTGACTGACGCGAGGAGCCGCACTAATTGGTGGAGCAAATGGTGGGGTATCGCAACTCGATACGAAATCAATTCCTGATAAGCGGCCCATGCTCGGTCGGGAGATTTGGCGGTGCTCATAAGCCATAGAAGAGTACGACGTCTTTGGGCGGGAGACTTTCTTCGCGTACGGTTGAGAACTCTGTGCTGTTGACGATCTCGCGAACCGACATGTTCGTCTACAGGCAGCGCTGGCATCCGAGAGGGTTGGTTCCAGCAGGGTCTTCCGAAAAAAATGCCGACGCTGGGAGAGAGAAGGCAGGCGCTTGCATCGTTGCAGTTGCTCATCACAGACCGTCCATAGCTGCCTCGTCCGTTTTTTTCTTCCAGCACGGTTTGATGGTGTGAGACAGTGTATGTTTTGCTTCGTGGTAGGCTGATTGGGGGTATCGAGTAGCACGTCCACAACGACCGGCATAGTATGAAGGGGGACGAGAGAAGCAACGATCTGAGGCCCGACGCGGACCCTGTGAGCATAAGTGTAGAATGCAGTCATCCTTTGCAAAGAATGAGCGTTTGGTTTTTTCGTGTCGTAGACATGACCTACCGAGACGGGCACTTGCACAAGCCACGACGGTGCAAGGCAGCTCTGAGTCAGCCACAACATCCTTACGAATATTTATTTCTCCCGAGCATCACTCATACCGTGTGCAATATCATGCATGCGCGAGTATGATGGTGCACAGTACAGAAAAACATAGTGCCTAAGTAGTATGTGAAATATCGAATCAATCTCTGGCTTTGAGTGTGCCCAAGAACGCAGCCTTTTCCTCGGCAGTTTGGAATGAACCGTGCTGTGCGACACATCAAACTCAGGAATTCCGACTTCGGGGGAAAACACGTCACTTACACCAAACTTGGACGAAGTATCGATGAATTTGAGGTCAATCTTCTCGAGGTCCCGACGGGAAGTATGGGTCATCAATGATTTCCGGAGTGTGATGACACGTTTCTTAGTGCCGGGAATTGAGCCCTTGAGCATCAAGAAGTCATTCTTCACTACACCATAATGGGGGAAGCCACCCATTGGCGTTATCGACTTTTTTGTGATATCCGACTCCGTCGCTGCATTGGCCTCGTCGGAGCCAAGGCCGATACGGTAGATTTTCTTGTTGAGTTCGGTACGGTGGTGGTAGCCATCTATACACGAAATTGTTCATACACGGTTTGGTCCAGGGTCAGACACAGCTACTCACTTTGACCAGCACGGGCCACAGAGAACATGACTTTGGAGGGATGCCATGCACCGATACAGGCGACTTTGCGAAGCCCTTTGTGTGTTTTGCGAGGAAGTTTCTTGGTTCCCCAACGGTGAGTAACACCTTCAAAACCGTGACCCTTCGTGACAGCGATGACATCAATGACTTCATCTTGTTCGAAGACGGTGTTGACGTCGACTCGTTTCTCGAACAAGCCGTGTGCAAATTCGACCTTGTCGGCAACGGAACCACCATTGACCTGTATTTCCATGAGGTGGGCCTTCTTCTGGGTAAGTCCAGTCTTGCGGATCTGGGTGTGCGCAAGGACACGGACAACAGTGCAGTATTTGCGAATGCGTTCGAGTTCGCGAGCGGTGGACTTGCCACCATCCTCCGCGTGTTTCTTTGCGTAGCGAGTGAACGCCTTCTTCTTGGAACGATACCAATTCTTGTAGAATCGGCGTCTGACCTCGTCTGAGAGATGGGATGCCCAGACAGTGGTGAGAGTGCGGAGACCACGAGGAGTCTCGACGTAGCCGACGACACCGACGACGATCAAGGGTGGTGTTTCGACGATGGTGACAGCCTCGACAACCTCCCGCTTGTGCATCTCTGGCGATGGGATAAGAAAAAAAGACTGCACAAAGACAGGACACTTACTGGATCCCTGACGGTCAAGGTCACGAACGATGTGCGTCATACCAGCCTTGTAGCCCATAAAGGCTGTCAAGTGGACTAGTTTTTTGGGGTCATCCTGATGGCGAGCTTTCAAAAGATAGAAACAGCCACTAGATTATACACACCTTGGGGAAGGACTTGACCTTTCCACGGTGGCGCGCGGCGCGCTTGCGAGGGAGGAAACCAAGAGAGCCGTGGCGGGGCGCTTCGTACTAGATGCATGGTCAGTGGAGGGTACCTTCGACACGATCTGAGAGTATGCCAACCTTGCGGTGACTAAGAAACAAGTACGGCGTGAACAGTGGTCAAGAAGGCCAAGACAGCACGCACCTCATCTTGAAGGGGAACGTCGAGGACGGGGACGAGCGGGTGTGATGATCTATTCGGAGTTTGCCGAAGAAGTGGCTGATCAACTGTATAGCACCTACTCTTTTGGATGAGCCCCTGTCTTCATATTCCCACGGATCATTCTGACTTGAACGACGAGCAGGTTGGTGAGGCAAGTGAGCTTGACGCGTCGAGAACGTGCATCAAGGTGTCGAGAGGGGCGTCGCGGTGATTGAGAGACGCGACTCGAAGACGCGATGATTACCATAAACGCGTCAGGTCACGCTCGTGGGACGTCACGTATCTCCACTATCGAACTGGCCAGCAGCTTCCTCTCAAACATGCCGCCCATCAACGACGACAACGTCGATGACGCTGTCAGCTCCTCCGGCAACTCAATCAAGCGTGCTCCAGTTGTCTACGGCAAGCGGTCTGACTCCAACGCTCTACTTTCATATGCAGACGAGGTCGAGCGGTCCTCTGGACACGACCATATTCGCGAAACCTGCACGGCGCCATCTGCATCTCCACCCTTCCACGCATTGGATAGTGAATCATCCCGCGCTTGCGACGGGGCCCACCCGTTCATGTTCGGTTTCAGGCATCGACTGAAAGAATTGGACGACCGATTTGACGACCATGATGCACAAGTATCCAAGACTGTTATATCCCCATCCAGGCAATCCATGTGTTCTGGTCCATCTCGAGCGAAAGACCCACAAGCTGTTCCTATGGGCACCCCAATCCTTTCTCCTCAAGCGCGCCGTTCCTCCGGAAATACATCATTGCCTCCTTCTCCGACCACATTGCACGTCACCGAAAATCACCTACTCGTGTCCCCTTCCGTACGCCGGCGTGAAAGAGGAATACGCAACCGTCTTCTCTCTGACTCGGAGGCGGAGGGCCCAAGCGATTCATCGCCTGTTTCACCTGTGAGACACGCTATCTCAACACCGCACACTCGTTCATCTCCAACGCCACCTACCTCCGGGGAAGTATCAATGTTGAGTAGCAAGAAAAAGGGAAAAGCTCCCGTTCGTGATGTGCTGCCACTTCTCTTTGAGACTGGACCGTCTACTGTTGAGCTTCCCATAAGGCCGAGGAAGGGGAGGCGAGGCGAACCTTCGGTACCCAAGACTAAGGTGCGATTCCTCACCCACATCTTCTTGACCCGTCCAGTGCTGAAATAAATACTACAGCCCCCAACCAAGATGGAGCGGCGCGAGACTGCGCTCGAATCCTCCCGAATTGCGGCCAATCGACTTATCGAAGTCCCTCGTACCCAACACAACAAATACTCACTTTCCAACTTTCTTACTGGTCTTCGGCAAGTCCAATAGTGTTTTCAGCGGTTAACATCCGTATTCATATTCATCGTAGGCGGGATAACACCGTGCTTCCAACTTCAGGTGCAGAGTTGCCCTCAGACCCCATTGAGAGATTCTCGTCTCCCACTGACAAGTCAGCGCGGATACCACCTCCAGTGAGCGTGTTTGGCGTGCCTACTGGACTTTTAGCTTCCAGCTCAGGAACTGGCGAACGATCGTCCGCGGCAAGGGTACCTGATATACCCCCTCCTGCAGTAGCGGATTCTGATGAGGACATGCCGTCAATAACTGCCATCATGCGAGAAGTAAGTGGGAAGAAGGAAGAGAGGCTACAGGAAGCCAAGAAAATTGCCTTGCAACATGCCGACGTGCGAAAGACTTTTGATACTAACAGCGACGACGACGGTCTGTTGATCGTCAAGGATGACATGCACACTGTGGCTCGTGATGAAGCTGCACAGCGACGGTTGGACAAGGCACATCGTAGCCCAGTCAAGGACATCACATTGTTACGACGAATCCATCATCCCAGTGTTCGTCCTATCACAGCTTCTCCTCTCAAATTTTCGAAACAAGAATTGCAAGAGCTTGCCAAACCGTCCTTCGCGCGCTCGGGGAATGAGGCCAGGGGTCGCCTAAGCAAAAACCAATTGGATCAGCTCATGATATCACAACATAACAAAGATCAGACGGAATCCATCAAGCGCTCAGAAGCGGTGTGGGTTAAGGGAGGTGGAAGGTTGTCACGGGACAGCAACAGTGGCACAGAGACCTCGCTTTCACAGAAGCTCGAAGTGTATGCAGAGCAAGGACTGAAGATTGTAGAAGCTGCTGACTCAATCGGAGATGAAGCAAGCATTGACGAAAGCGACGAAGAGTATACCCTTGATGTACGAGGCTCCGAAAGCCCTCAGCCCATGGAAATAGACGAGGCTGAGGCAGACGGCAGTGCCTTACAAAGTCCGCAACCAGTAGAAGACAATGACGACGAAGAGGAAGTTGTCGCCCCATCGAGACTTAACAAGTTTGGCCCTCGTCGCCCTCGTGTTGTCCTTGGATCTGATGACGAAGAGGAACAACCGACTTATCATAACCTACCTATCGTGCAGAGGGGTTCTACTTCGTCCATGGAGTCTCACACCGAGGATGAGAATGATATGGAGAACAGTGCCAGGATGATGTATGATCGCAGTGAAGACAAAGAGAATAAGGCCATTGTGTGCTCCTCCGCATTAGTTCTAGCCTCAAGCCCAGGATCCCAGTGCGTCATCGAGGAGGGCATTCGAAGGAGTCTCCCGCTTGTTTCGGTCACGGGTCTCAGCTCCATCACAGGACCACCCCAGCAAGATATCAGATCACCGCTGAAGGATATTTCAAAAGACGAGGATAATCCTTTCTTATCCACCCCATCGAGATCTTCATTTACCGAACACCTTTTCTCCCGTGCGGTGAGATCACCACCACGCTCATGCCCGTCGACGCTTAGCCTCGGATCACCGCCAGTTTTGCGGAGTGAGCACATCAGCCGGATAAATCGGCTCTTAGGTCCAGAGACCGATGAGAATGACCCACCAGGAGTCAAAGCGTTACGACCTTCATTTCTAGAACGACTCCATAGTCAAATAAACCCGGAACCTTCTACATTGACATCTCTTAATCCCCTCGCGAACGGCGGATTCTCCCAGCTATTCTCTGTCAGTTGATTTTCTATGACAACCAAGATGTTATGCTGACAAATGTTTGACTAGGTCGAAGATCAGTGTTTAAATCGCTCTGTCGACGGGGCGGAAGATGACGGATTATCCTTAACACTCGATGTCGGACTGAAACCTGCCCTTGAAGTTAGCTGTGCCCTGCAGCAGAAAGCAGAGGCCATATTTGAGAAAGAACAAGAATACATTGTTGCCGCCGCGGTCCAACTAAATGACAAGCCGAAAGAACGTCTCTACATCAATGATCACGGGTATGAGCCAATCTCACAAGAGTCCGCCGATCTAACCGATTGTCAGATTCCTCACACAAACTCGTCCCGAAGGGTCAAGTCCGGAAATGTATCGTTTGACACCTTCCCAAGTGTCCAAATTCGTCGCAACTCAAGCCCATGCAACCCAAGCACATCTCAGTGGACGTCCTCCTCTTCAGACGCTATCTTTTGCCGCCTCTCTGGACTTCTCTCCGGAGGCACAACCACTCAGGCGATTGCGGAAACGCAGCGCTTCACCATTGGAACAAAAGGGTAGTCCAGACGCCAAATTGAACGCGTTCAATATTCTCGGTAAAGTCAGTAGACCACTATCCAAAGGACACGATGAAAAACGGAAGAAGTCCGAATTCGTGGCTGTTGAAGCTGAGGAATCGGACGAGGACGATACGTTTGGATTTGGAGGTCCGAAGGGGGACGACAATGAAGAGGACGACGACGACCAAGATAAAGTTGTCGAGGGGCTTGTAGACGACGCCGTCATGGACGCCGAAACCGAAGCGGCACACCTTGTGCAGGAGAAACACCGGTGAGTGGGACATTTTTGCTCGTGGGTCAATGTCAATATTTGGTTGTTAGGGAGCACGAGGAGGAAGACGACGAACGACTTCAGAAATTGCATCAAGATGCCATCGAGGGCAAATTGCGAATAAAGCGGCGTGGCCTAGGTGTTGACCTCGAGTATGATAGCGACGAAGACAATGACGAAGATCACCGTATTCGCCAACGAATATACAAGAAACGAAAGATCGAAGGTGATAGCCTGGAAGCCCTTGGTTAGTAATTTGTCACGAAACTATTCTATGAGTTACACGAGTTTCCAGGCCAGAATGAAGAGACGAGAGCATTCTACAATACCTATCACCAAGACTTCTTCGATGAAGATGAAGAGTTTGTGCATCTTCGCGAAGACGTTGTGGTGCCCGTGAGCGGTGGTGATGCCCAGACTGAAGAACCTGAGGAGCGTCAGACAGTATCTGTGGATGAAATTCGACAATGTGTGCGCGACTTGTTACAAGATAATCCCGTTAGTGTGGACCACGTTTTCCTGAGAGATTTCTAAACTAGCGTCACAGGATATCGAGACGTTGAACCCCGAGGATACGAGTTGGATTGACCAGTCGATGGCAGTCGAACCTGACGAAGCCTTACGTGTAAAGGTGGTGGAATACCGACGAGGCAAACCCGCGGGTCGTCGTCCCAATGCTGGTCCACTAGATTTTGGCGTCGGGGTCAGTTCCCTCTCCTCAAGGATCGACTTGAGCTTATGGACAATATTACAGCGGACCGAGCGACCCGTGGACGATAAGGAGCGCGAACGACTGCGATCTTGGGCGAGAAACCAGAGGCATCAATACCAAGGCACAGGACGGTCAGGCAATAGCGCCGCTGTCACTGGCCATAAGAAAGCTGGTTCTCTGAGGTCAACACGGCTGTCGGATTCGGTTCGTACGGTCAGTGAGTCACGCCAGGCAAAGACTTCAAGAAGTCTCTTGTCCACGGTATCTGACCGAAGCGGCAAATTTGCATAAATTTTTTTTTCGAAACTTGACTGAATTATCGTCTATTTGTATGCTTGTATGCATTCTTGAATATCTTCCGTTGTCAACTATGAAATCACTACGCACAAGAACCCAATAACCAGTGAAAATCGAAATATACACGATGATAACGGGAGGGCAATCAAGAGAAAGCTCTAAAGATACGAAAGGGGTATCGCCATGATAAATACCGAGCTCCTTGGTCCAGATAAACTTCTTATAGCACTTGGGTATGATCGGTGATTAATGGTTTTGTTTGCCTGCAAAGGGTCGGCCAAATCGGACCCAGGTGTTGCGAGGGCGTGCAGGCTGAACGAGTGTAAAGTGTCGTGATTGACGTGCGGCCATTGGACTTCTGCGTTTACGTGCGCTGGTCTGCATCTGGAGCAACGATGATTCCACCTGAGATAAGGGGGAGAGAGATGATCGAGTCCTACTTTGTGTCTCAGCATGATCAATTTTGCCATGCAGGCTGGCGGCCCAGTCTCCCTGACCGGGTTTCCTGCGCGAACGTCAAAAAGATTGATTGGGTATGAAAGACCAGTACGAACGGGAGGCCACCAACGCGAGGCCAGCCTCGTGAGCATCGAGAGTGTCGTTGCCCTCCATGATTGACTTCCTCACCGCAGGGGACAAGAGACATAGCAGCAGGAAGGCGGAAAGAAGGGACACGAGGAACGCAGAGAACATGAACGATCAGCTAAAGGAAAAGCGGCGCGAAGCACGCAAACGAAAGGCCAAGCGTAGCACTGGCACGTCGTGAGGAATAGCAAGCGGAGGCGCGGCGAAACAGTGGGTAGACGAAGTTTGCACATCGCTTACACATCATTCTAATTGATCCATTGTCAACCCGAGTGACAGTCGTGGGTTGTCCTCCATGTCCCAGCTGCTGTCCTCCGCAGTCATATCCACCGTAGGACTCGCTTGCAAGGCTTTCCTCAACTCTGGCCTTTGCTCCGTCACCGTCAGCAATTTACCCGTCCTGTTAGACGCCCTTGGGAGCGAAAGGAGACATAGCGGTCGAGGCTTAATAACAGGTATGTGCTGTAATGCAGCCTGTCTGTCCCGGCTGTTTGAATATTCAATTTGCAGTGTCAAATCATCTGTCCACGTCCGTCCACGTCCGCAGTGCTTGTCATCATTCCAACTCAAACCTTTCTGTCCAGCCTCGATGACCCGGTGACCTGGGGTATACTTCCGTTCGAAAACTTTCCAAACTCACACACCATACGATGGGTTCTGGGCGCTTCGGATATCATGTTTACGAACCCGTCAGTGATGCAGACATTATCATCTCATCCCCATTTCATATTGAGGTTCTATGGTCAGAAAGTCTCTTCTCCGCTTTCTTTCGTAAAGGGCAGGTCATAGAGACGTTCCGAGGAAACGGTATCTGGCAGCCTGCGCTTGATTTGGCTATTGAAAAGCTGGATCAGGGACACTGGGTTCGTGGTTGATAGTCGCCCATTCATTACTCATATCGATCACATTTCAGTTGCACATGTTCGGAGAAGGAAAGGTATGTCAGCCTAGCGTGTATCCACGGACCGATGGTATCGCACAGCTACCTCGTTTCAAGTGGGGTGTGTACGTGTTTTGTGTTGCAAAGTTGGTAGTCTTCTCATTGTGATGCGCCTCAATCGATCAATCAGTGGACGTGTCATCATGGAAACTAATGTCCCACCCCTAATCATACCAATGTGGTTGACGGGTACTGATCTCCTGTTTTTGCGTTCTCTTATCGAAATCTAACCATACGTATGCAGGATTCGATAAACTGATGCCAGAGCATCGCACGTTCCCGTACAAGTATTTCCCAAAGACGGGCATCCAACTCGGTATCACATTTGGTGACCCGATACCGCCTGATAGGATCCTAGTTGCATTAAAAGCATTGCACAGACACCCTGCTTCGCCACATAGCTCACCAGGGAAATCGATAGGACACGATCATGCATCAACCGGACCGGGATCCAGCAGTGTCTTGCGTGGTAGAGGGTGGATGTACGATGCGATTATCCGAGCAAGGGGGTATCCTGTTGCGGAGTCCAGATGTATCGAACTGCATGCACAGATGGACGAGGTTCGGAGCGAGGTTACGGCCATTGTACAACGGGCCGTTGAGGATCTGGGGCGAAAAGTGTCAGGCAATACACTAGACCTTCCTACTCCTTCGTAAATTGAGGTCTTGGCAACATATGGATCTGCCGAGCACTTTGGAAAGTATCATCGTCTCAATCATTCACCTAGTCACCCAAGTTCGTGCGTTGCGAACGCTCACTCCCTACTTCGCTTCAAGATATTGTTTCACGATCGACTGCCGAGTTTGAGTAAATCAAAAGCAACTGATTTCAAAGTGGGTACTAGATCTGGGGTCCTGAGGCCTGTCATCCATAGACAGGTTGTGGGTTTGATAATAATTACGTCGCTTAAAGACTTGAAGCATCCCGAACTGTACTCCTAGCCGCTGACATGCTCATTGTTATGATTTAGGTGTCAAGTTCGCTATCCTGAAGTACCTGTGTACAGCATTCGTTTAGTAAAAATTGAAGCAAGCGCCAATGTCATGGCGATTCAAGCTATCACTTCGAATCGTCGATTAACAGGATTAACTGAAGTAACACGATACGTGGGAGACAGGATTACGATTGTCCCGCAGAATTCGTCAGAATGAAGAGGTAATAAAATCGTCGCAATTCGTATGTACCCTAAATACCCTGAGTCTTGTTTTCACTGCGAAGGGAAATAGTCAGTCCGGGCTCCCGAAAAAGACATGATACGGACAATTCAACATCATCCAGGTCGGTATGATCCTTGATACGGAAGTGGATCATCGGAAGAGCGAAAACCATTCCGGCCGCACACAAAATCCATGTGGAGAGGAATATATTCATGTAACTGTTGGTCGTTCGTTGCCTCAGTTATGAAAACACCAGGAAGGTGAGGACTCACGGTGATTTAGCAGCATCTGCATGCCATGCACCAGCGGCACCAGCAGATTGCAAAGCTTTATCTGTGCATGCTGAGTTATGACGATGTCTAGGTGGCAATCAGAAGGACATACAGAACCCAGTGAAGACAGCAAGTTTTGCTAAATCGTTCGACATAGCTCCCATCAGCCAGTAAACAAATGTCTGCCACATGGCGTCCAAGAGGCCGCAGAAGATGTAGAGCCAGGCGCGTGCTGGGTATTCGGGATCGCTGAAATCAATGTTCGGAGGAGTCGGAACAGTAGCCCGCGTGTAGGTTCTGAGGCCACGTCAAATTTAGACATCCCTGGATCAGGGGAGAACATACTTTTGATACTCATAGCCCCATATGTGGACGATGAAGACCATTGCTGTTACGATGGCCCAACCAGCAAACGCACGCGTTCGACGCCTGAACTGCGACCGATCGAGGATACCATACCCGATAAACAGGGACCCGAATATCTGCGCTGACCAATAGATGAATGCATTGAGACTACGTGTGCGAATGTTGAAAAGCGCGGCGTTGAAGTCGTTTCCCTCTACATTTTTCCGATTTGATTAGCAAGTCACCAGACCGGCGTAAGGTACTTACGCCAAGTGTAAAAATAGTTGCTTGCAACGAACATAGGGAATAGTAAGATGATCGTCGGATCCGTCTTGAGAGCGACGTAAAGGCTATAGAACTCTGCTTTCCAGGATGGGTGGCGGGGCAGGCTAACTTTGGTTCCATCCGTCCGGACAATTCTCTTTGGGTCCGCGATGAACGGAGACAGCGCCACCCCAGCGAGGGTAATAATCAGGAAAGCGATCTAGGTGATGTACGAATCTCAACGTGATGTTTCTTTGGGAGAATAACACAGTACTAACGTAGGTTCCATTCGAAACTTCATAAAGCCAATATCAGACACTCGTGAACTTATTCAAGTGGTCCACACTAACCTGTACTCCCCTGATAGGCGCTGAACATAAACTCTTGCAAGTGAATTTGGTAGGACGTACCTGATTATTGAAATTAAGGCCAAATGCAACTCCGGAGCCGATCACGGCGCCCAGATTGAAGATCGCCCAGAATATACCAATGAAAAGACCTTTTTGTGCCTCGGTAGGGTAAGCCATCATCAAACTACCTTGGGCGGTCCATAAAAACCCTGCACACACGCCAAGGATGGCACCCGCAACGACGACAAAATCGTATGAATCAGGGTTGATATTATCTGCCCTAGGTTAGTAGAAGTATGAGTGTTGAACAACGATTGAGATGGTGGTATCCATACAGGAAGGAAGCGATGTACAAGGAATATCCCAGGGTCCCCATGAAAAGGGTTAGACGGGGCCCTATCATATTGTTGACCGTCCTGTGGATGATCAATTATCGGTAGGCATCCAAACGAAAGCGACACGAACCCTGAGAAGAATGCAAAGAACGCAAAGGTTGCATAAAGAGCTGTATTCGAGTTGGCCTGAGCAACTGTATTGACTTGGCCACCTCCGCCGATCCCTCCCAGGGCGTTAAACATGCCAGGACACATGAAACAGACGAATCCGAGCATAGACACTTGGAAGTAAGGATGGTAGTAGAGTCCCAGGAGTCCTGTAGGACGCTCGAAGATCTCCTGGCGTTGCGAGCCAGAGTCCTCGCTCCCACTCTCTAATGCCTTCTCCGGGATGATGTCTGCCATGAGGAAGAAGGGAGTGCTAACGGATGCGATCCCACCGTGGCCATGCGAGTACTTAAGAGTCCCCGGGTATCATCCGGTCAGGGCCAAAGATATGCGCACGTGAGTCGCGGATGCAGTATAAGCTTACCGGAAGAGCTTAAAAATATCCATGTGGGTAAAGAAAATATGACAGAAAGGAGACTCTGCCAGGCCGCATCAGAATGACACAGAACAGCGTATTATCCTAACCGGGCTCGGGCTGCTAGTGGAGCGTTGAACAAGAGTCGCGGAGTCAGCGCTTCAACGCTCACTGTTGTCCTGAAGTCGCAACCTTAAACTTGTTATCAAATACCCGTTGGGCGTACCGCATGTCAGCATACATTCAATGTGACCAGCCGACGGGTAGTGTTTTCGGCGTATGGAGATAACGGGTAACGATTGAAATGATACGCAGGTCACCTGTCAGATGGACCTCGTGAACCGTGCATATGCAATCGTGTTACAATGTGTACCTGTCTGCATGCTTGGTTTCGACTCGAGATCAGCCCGCTGAGGCTATGGCAACAACGCGGCTACGTTCCTGAGAACCTCAAATGTGACGGGCATAGGATCTCGGCAAAACACAAGTCTCGAGCTAGACATTCCAAGGCAAGCACGGCTCGGTGCATCGGTATCGCGCTTGATCACCCAGGTGAGCGATTGCAAGTATGCAACATGATCAGCTCCTACCCGGTTCATTGAAACAACACATACCAGACCGGTTAGAGTGGCAGACGTCGTGCAGTAGGCTTGTGGACGAAAACGCGGTATACTTTACGATGTCAACAGGTTCCAGTAATGTGTCGAACCCCTTAATGATATCGTAGCAGGCGACACTCATTCGACGACGTTGTTTTCAACATCGGGTGGGATGTTTAACTAGCACGTTTATCGCCAGTACCATCCGTGTAAGACCTTAGCTGATAATTGCAGAGCTGTTTGTTTGCAACGCAAGGAATCGAATAATATGTGTAAACAAAGAACAATAATGACTCTGCTTGTCTTTTCGGTGGCCGGCGCCTAGAGCAAGCTTGCAGTGAGGTGTTTGCGCTCGTGTTTGCCGTGTCAAGCTAACGTTCTTACAATAGTTGGTCATGAATGTCGTTGACAAGGTCAACAGTTTCTTAGAAAGGTGGTCTAAGAATGGGGACAACGAGTGGTGTGTTCAATCTTCTCTATGGCATTTATGTCTTAATAACTCGTTTGCAGTCGAAGTTTTCTTCTTTCAGCTCATCTAAACCCTACGGACCCGACTAATCTCGAAACTCTTGCAACGGCGTACCATACTCTGCTGTTCTCTGTCCTGGGGAGTTGGACACCGCGTGGCTTGTTAACCTCGCAAAGTTTCATTGACTTTGTACATTCGGTCCTGGTGTCCTTACCTTCTTCCTCTACCCGCTCAAGGCCTATTCCAAGCGACACCAAGCTTGGTGAACTGCTCATCGACATTGTTTGGTCTCTTGATGCGCAGTTAGATGAAGTCGCGGCGGATGCTAAAGTTATCATTGCCACTGCGGAACATGCAACGCAACCCGGTGACTTGCGTAAAGCCATGGAGACCAAGCAAGCTGCTGAAAAAGACAAGGATCTCCTTGTTGACGTTGTGAAGAGACTCTTGGTGAGCTCAACGAGTCTTTAGGGCACACGAAACTTATTTCATTCAGTTTGCCGGAATAACCAACGTTGCTGTGTGCCGGGAGCGCCTTGATCTGGGTCTTCTTGCCAATGTAGGCCTTGTATCAGACAGGTCATCATTCGAAAAGAAGGAAATCAGAACAAGAACCGCACTCTTGTAAGTCCCTATTGACGGTGCATTGCGTCCATTGACATTCTGGGTTGTTTACAGTTACAAGCAGAACAAGTTCAACCTCCTCCGCGAGCAGTCGGAAGGGTACAGCAAGCTATGTGTGGAGTTGATGGGTTCTCTTGGACCTGCTCATTCTCCACAGGATGGCAAACCTGTCGAGAATGGTGCATCCATAGAGGAACGTTCCCGAATCGTATGGGACAAGATCATGGGCCTTATTGGATATTTTGACCTCGATCCTAATCGTGCCCTTGATATCATCCTTGACGTGCTGACCGTCAACGTCGTGACCCACTACAGTTTTTTTCTCTCCCTTTTGTCATTCTCCCCCTGGACAGGTCCTGTGAAGTGGTCTACGACTCGCAAAAACAGCCTCTCCATGCCACCCGCGTTTTCATCAGACCAGTATCAGGGGAAATCACTCGATGAAGTCCTTGAAGTTGCTGAAGCGTCATCTGTTGGCCAAAAAGGGTTGGATTCAGCTCCCTGTACTCCTGAGTCTCGGGTACTCGCCCAAGTTCTTGGTTTCAAGTTCGCATACTATCAGGTTTGCCATGCATCTCTACACCTGTGTTTCCACTCTGAGTGTGTCCAGGGTCCGGACATCCATGAATCACCAAAGAATTTGTACCTTGTGGCCGCTCTATTAATACGGGAAGGGTTTATTTCCCTCGAGGAGTTATATCCACATGTGGGTTGATTCACTGCGTAATATGAACCTAACTTGACGTCACATTTAGTTGTCACCTTCTGACACAGATATGGATTCCCACCTCAAAGATTATCTAGAGCAGGGTCAACAGAAGATTGCAGACGCCAAGATCACCCAGCTGGCAATGGCAGCGCCTTTAGAGTCGGCGAACTCTGGCTCAAAAACACGTCCAGAGCCTGGAGAGGAGACCAAAAAGAATTTGAATATAAAAGCTCCCAACCAGAAGGCCGGTCTCGCCAATGCCCTGCTTTCTGTTGGCGCTTTACGACCTGCTTTTACCATTTTGACCAAGTTTCCCTGGTTTGTGGACGCTCACGTCGAACTCGCAGATCTGGTGCTCCGCGTCCTTAAGCATTCTATCACACCCCTGTACGATACGGCTTTCGTTTTGAAGGAACGGAATCCCAGCTTTACTCAGCCTCGCGTTCGATATGGATCAACCGCCATCCTTCATGCGCCCACCCGCAAGTCACAGCTGACGTCAGTTGCACCGTCCCCTCCCAGCACTGCTACTACCGAGTTCGTATTCTTTTTCCCTGACTGGTCGGAACGGGTCCCCTTGTCGACAACGTTCGAGGATCTGGTTGACGTCATCGAGCCTCTTATGAGCCTTGTGGGCCTTCATATATCTCGCGACCCGTTGTTCGTCACGAAAATCGCTCGTCTAGGAAGGTCACAATTAATGTCGACAGTCAGTTCGCTCTTTTCGTGGTCGCTGATGCACTCATCATTGTTTTAGGCTCTTATTGACCCTGTCACGAAGAAGCCTACAGGGGAGCCAGATCCCTCGAATCCTGTTCGTGTGTTCTGGTTCAAACTTTTGCGACGATACTTTCTACCTTCCCTGCCTCTCATCCGAGGAAATGCTGTTTGCACCGTTGAGGTATGGAATATCATCCGGCAGTATGAAACAACCACTCGGTGGAAACTCTACGGGGAGTGGAAGGCTAGCACGTACGGCTCGCATCCAGAACTACGCATACGTCAAGTGCAAGCTGACCGGGAGTCGAAGGGAATATTGCGACGGTTATCACATCAAACTGTTGATACGTTGTCTGGCACGGTCGCGAAATTGGCTCACTCCAATCCCTGTATTTTTTTCACAAACGCCGTGAATCAAATCATGGCGTATGATAATTTGGCGGGTGTGGTGATCCAGGCACTTCGATATGTCACCACTATGGGATTTGACGTACTGGTTTACATTATTCTCGACGCCCTCTCGAACCCCTACAAAAATCGAGTGAAGGATGACGGCGTCAATATTTCGGACTGGCTGCAAAGTAAGTCTAGGTTATGGCATTTTGTGACGGATTTCTGACAACAATAGGTCTTGCGTCTTTCACGGGTATGCTGTTCCGCCGGTACAGTGCAGATTTATCCCCGTTGCTGAAGTACATCGTCCATCAATTGTACAATGGCCAGACGACCGAGATCGTTGTCCTTCGCGAACTCATTTGGAAAATGGCTGGCATCGAACCACTTCCAAGTCTCTCAGACTCGCAAATTACTGCGATGGCGGGTGGCCCGGCATTACGCATCGAAGCAATTGCTTCCGCAACTCGAGGTGCCCGTTTGGATCCTAGCGATGCGACACTTAAAGGTCCTCACCGACTGGGAAAGAGTTTACTGGAGACGTCGTTGGCATTACCTCTCCTCATTCAGGTCGCACAGCAGCGTCAGTCCTGCGTTTTTAAGGCTCCAGACACCCATCTCAAGTCCCTCGCAAGTCTGTTCGATACCGTAGGTTACGCGTCATATCCTCGAATATTGGTCTCAAAGTCGCTTATCCAATTCAGACCCATGGGGTGCTACTTCAGTACCTAGAACTTCTCACATCCCCTGCTGTTGTTTCCCCTGAAGACTATGCGAAGAGGATCCTGCCTTCTTTGGCCGACCTTGGAGAGTTGTACGGGATTTCTGCTCCAATATGTATGCAGATTATTCGTCCGATGCTTAACAATGTTCTCTTAGTAAGTATTCAATCGCATTGGTTGATTAAATACTGATTGGGTTATAGAAAATGGCTTTGTCGATGCAAGAGCAAGAGCGTGCTGCCAACGAGGAAGCTGAGAAGCGTTTGAAAGCCCGCCTATCAGCCAAACGTGACCCGTCGGCATCAGCCTCGCGCATGGAGTCACCGAGTGGTACCAATACGCCACGGGATAACTCTGAGCAAAAGCTGTTGTTGGCCGAGAGCAATGAAGATGGTGCGATGGATGTTGAATTGGAAACAATTTCTCCCGTTGCAGAGGTCAGTAGATCGTGATCCAAATGCTCAGCACATTGACCGTTACTATCTTCAGAGTCCTTGGATACCTGAACTAGAAACGCTTTTTGACGACGTGCGAAAGATCGCAAAGAGCAACGCGATAGATGTGATTGGGTGAGTCCCGCTGGAGAAATCAAAGCTTCAAATCCAATGATACTTCGTTAAGACCTGCCTTTTACTTGACCTTCTGGCAACTGTCTATGTATGACTTGTCTCCGCCGGCCGCCAGGTACGAAGAAGAGGGTGCTGCACTACGTACCCTCAGTCGACAAGAAGACGCTAAATACATCAGCGCCGACCGTTCGTCGGATCGTACGAAGCGGCTTAATGCGAGCTCACATAGGGCCAAACGTGACCGCTGTAACGCGTTTAGCCACACATTAGCCCAAGAGCTCAAGGAACAAACGGCTTCGAGAGTATTTACATTGAAACGTTTAGCACGGGAAAAACAGCACTGGTTTGCTCATGGTGAGTTCTTGTCGTCTCTATTAGTTCATGGAACTTACCTATCATCAAGTCGAACATCGTTATGCAGTCTTGGCGACCGCCATTATTGAACACTGTATCCAACCTCGTTGTTTATTATCACCTATGGACGCCGACTATTGTGCACAAATCATCAAAGTCATACACACATCAGGAACGCTGGGCTTCCCCACGTTGATGTGCTATGACAAGGTTAGCATAAAATTTTCATACGAAGGCTTTAATTAAAGCTCTTGACCTCAGCTTCTGGGAGACCACATCAAAACAGTGATCTTCTCGTGCAGTGAATATGAAGCGAAAAACTATGGTATGATTTGTTCCGTAGTGGCTGGTATGCAACATAATTTGGGCAATAGGGCGCTTTTTGTTGGGGATTCTTACGGATCTCTGGAAGTGGTCGCAAGACGAGCAACTCTTCATCCACGAAAATCGTACGAAGATCGGCGGAAGGACTGTCCTCCTTCCAGGATTCCAACCGCGCTGGACCAACAAGGACCAGATGAATCTTTTACCAGAGGACTTGTTACCATGGTCGGGCTTCAAACAGATTCTACGTAAATGGCACAGAAAGCTGGGAAGAGTAAGTGGGCAAATAATAACCCCAGTACATCAGTAATACGTCTTCACAGAGCCTTTGCAATTGCATTGAAACAGGAGAATTCATGCATGTCTACAACGCCATCATCGTGCTCAAGGAAATCCTTCCTGTCTTTCCTCTAGCCTCTGTCAGCGAGTATGGATCTGTCATCGATAGCATGATTGATAAGCTGGTGGAAGGCGAAGAACGTGGTGATCTTAAGATTCTCAGTAAGGCGTAAGTTGTACATTCTTTCATCCTTGAACCTTACTCTAATATCATTGCAGCTACTCCGCGGCTCTGAAGAAACGTGAACATCAGTGGACAGCTCCACGACCGACACCTCCTAAAGTAAGGCATCCCACTCGCGCATTATTCCTCGTCCAATTTCGCTTGCAGTCGAATGGAGGTACCATGTCTCCGAAGCCTGGTCTGTCCGCACCACAAGCACCCGACAAATCGCGTTCTACACAACCGGCTAATGGCTCTTTAGTAGCTGATTCGCGCCGTGAAGTCAACTCAGTCTCAGGTGTCCCAGCGGCCCCAAGGGCTCAGGTACTAGGTGTCACGCCCCAAAACATCGATGAAAGACCGTCCACACCTGCTAATTTAGCTAAATTGGCTATCGAAAGGTATGGTCGTAACCGGTATAAACGCTTATGCTCAACGAATACCACCCGGTCAGCATTCCCAGGCCCGAGAAGGTGAAGCGAGTCAAGCCAGACAAGGGGAGCGAATCGCCAGCTCCGGATGGCGAGAGTCTACTCAAACAAGATGTCATGGATGTTGACGTTCCTCTGACTGCACCGAAAGAAGGAAGGGCACTGCCACAAGAACCCGCCTCATCACGCTTTGGATCGCGACAGCCGCCTACTACTGCGCAGAATCCCTTTTCCCCGATGCACGTTGATATCCGAGCACCTATTCCTATTCACAAGGAAGTTTCTAGACCGCGAGAATCCCCTCTGTCGCCCAGGCAACGGACGGAAGAGAAACAATTCCAAGATACCATGCCACCACCAACAGCTCCGAGTCAGACGCTTTCAGCGCAAGAACTTCGTGAAACAGCCAAGCAAACGATCGGTCATCGTGTGTCGGAGAAATTTGATGACCGACGATCGGCGGGCGATGTCCGCAGTCAGCCAGGTTCTGGAGCACCGTCTCCATTGCCACGTCGGCGTACTCCATCTCCTGGCACAAGGAATCATAGCTTGGAGAGTCGAGCAAGTGGCGAGCGCCGTTCCGACCGTGGAGCCGGAGAAGGTGACCTTGTGGATGGGAAGTCTTCAGAACGAGAGATTCGGCATGAGTCGCGGCTGTCCCGCAAAGAGAGTGGTGTTGCTCATGGTCCCCGAAGCGATAGAGGTTCGAACCATCGTGCCCCTGCCCGCGAAAGCGACCGGGACAGAGAGAGTGACAGGGAACGTGACCGAGAACGTGGTCGGGATAGGCATGGGGAACGTGACCGTGATAGGGAGCGCGACAAGGAACGCGACAGAGAACGCGAGAAGGAGAAGGACAGGGATCGCCGCGACAGAGATAGAGAACGTGACAGGGATCGGGACAGAGATCGCCATCGTCGTGACGACAAGGATCGCGACCGCGAACCGCGCAAGGACCGAGACAGAACAAGTCAAGTTCCAGGGCCTGCAGTCTCCGCTGCCACACCAGAGCCCCGAAGTCTTCCTACCCGACCTGACCCCACGAGACACCGCGCTGGCACTCAGGGCGGGGACGACGCTCTTGGCAAAAGGCGTCGACTTACCGAAGATGATGTCAGTGTCTCTCCGGGATTGACATCAGTTAGCTCACCTGTTGACAGGCCGAACGCACCTCGAAGCGTAGCTCTCGCAAGGAAAGTCATAGAGAAGATCGGGCCCGCCGTACTGACAAGGAAAGTCACGATCGACCCCGGGAATCTGACAGGCGTCGAACGGAACCTCAGGCATCTGAAGGAGAGCCTCGGCCGCCAGTTGATAAGGTACATTGACAATTGAACACGAGTACACCTTTAACAACACGACATTACAGCTCAGCGAAAAACGGATACCTGACGGTCCCAAAGCTTTACCCCCAACCACTCCGTCAGCCCCGAGGGCAATGTCCTCGGTAGACGGTTCCAGGGGCGGAAGCAAGGGTGAGGCTAGTGCCAGCCGAGGCAGTGGTGATTGGAAAGGTCAACAACGTGACCACGGGCTACATCCCTATCCCAATTCGACAGGTGCTGGGACTCCAGACTCATCTAGTTTACGTTCGAGGATAGGCGAGAAGGAAACTCCACGCTCGGCCCCCCAGGCGCCAGCAGCACCCTACCGATCTGATGCTTCTGCCAAGGATGACGATCGTGATAATAGAAAACGAACGGTCACTGGTGAGTATCCGAGCCGTTAACTTCCAGTTGGAGTTGATTTAGCCACTGTCTAGATCGGGATAAAGATGTCGGAGAGGCCTGCAGCATCCCAGTAGGTGATCTATCGTCGCAGCCACTGAAACGACCGAGGATCATTCGCAATCGTTACCACGCACCTCACGGACTAGCCAAGAGGACCCTTCCGATTGACCCCCAGGCAGGGGATAAATCACGGTCGACGAGGAAAGATTGAATGGGTGTCCGTAGACGAGATGTGTATCCTATATTCGCCGCATCCCTAGTAGATGGTACACCGTTATATTACTTCTTGCCCCCCCTACTAAATCGACATGAAGTGTGTCTACATATATTACTATATGGATAGTAATAACTGTCAAGGAATGGCTCCGAGTTGAATCAGACTAGACGAGTGGAATCGGGAGGTAGGTTATGATTCACTTCTTTATCAACGTGAGGAACTCCTCGCGTGTTTTCTGCTGTGTCCGGAAGCAACCCAACATACAGGAAGTTACGGTAATAGAACCGGGTTTTTGTACACCACGCATGGTCATACACATATGACTGTGACGATTCAAAGGAGAATTGAACGGTAGAGAGAGACCAGAATGGAAACACTCACGTGGCCTCCATCACGACAGCAACTCCACGGGGCTTGATTGCTTCCTGAACTGCGATTGCGATTTGTTTGGTCAGCCGCTCTTGAACCTGGAGACGGCGGCTAAAAGTCTCAGCGATACGCGCAAGTTTAGAAAGCCCCAACACGAGCTGATTGGGAATGTAAGCAATAGCAACCTAAGAATAGTATGATCGTGGGCGTCACGGAACTAGGTGATGTGGTACCCACCTTCCCTGTGAACGGAACTAGATGGTGTTCACACAGGCTCGAGATATCGATATCGCGGACCAAAACCATCTCATCGTGGTCCTCTGCGAAAACGGCATCGTTGATGACATCTGAGAAGGGTATGTAATTCGGAGCGTATTCGGACACGCCAGGAACCTACCTGCCAAGCGTTCCTCGTAGCCTCGGGTCATCCACAAGATTGCTTGAGCGTATCGGTCGGGGGTTCTTAGAAGACCCTCGCGATCTGGATCTTCGCCAATGCATTCGAGGATGGTGCGAACTGCGGAAGCCATTCGCTTCTCACAAGCGGCGCGCTCCCGTGGAGAGGCATTGAGACGAGTGACGGTCGACTTGGCTGGAACAAGATGAACGATTCGAGTGTGAGACGAGTCAAGGGGGCGAACATACCGGGCCAGCCAAGGCCGTTCGGGTCAGGGAGTGGACTCCCACTCTCAGCACCACCGCCTGAGAGTGGAGTGGATACGCCAGAGGGTGGGCGAAAGCCGTAACCCTCGCGGACATGAGGCCAGAGAGGACGTACAGGGACTGACTGGGGCGAGTCAGATAGAGGATTGGCAGACTCGACAGGGTTAGCGTCAGCTCGGGGGATATCGGTATCGACGGGGGATCGAGACTCAGTGGCCCGGTGAGCCTCTACCTGTCGTAATTTAGTGGACAGGAGCTCGCCATGAGACGACATTTGAGAGACAGCACGAGAAAGAACGGAGGTGAGCTGTGGTTTGCAGGGGCGTTATGGCAGCGGGCAGGGAGTACTCGGGGGACAATGCGGCGAGAAACTCGAATTTTTTTTGCTGGACGAGTCCCTGACGGAGTGAGAACAGGAATGTCGGATGGAATGACCAATTACGGAGATCTGAAAGGAAAGTCGAGTGTGGGGAAACCGGCAACCCGAAGAGCCGTTGTCGCTGTCGCGAGACGGTGCGAGGGACGTTGAGCTCGGCGAGCAAGCTGTGTCCAGCACCGGCAAGGAGAGACCGGACAGACCTGGTGGAGCGCGAGTTGCTAAAACGAGGTAAAGTTTCATAAAGAGCTGCCCTGTTGTTTTTCTTCTCACTACTAGGTGCTTAGAGTCGGGACGTCTCTGCCAAACTGGTCTGCACTGCACAAGACATCACCTCGGATCTCGCTCGCGGGTGAGGCGGACTTGCTTATTGGCATCATCCTGACGTGAACCCCGAGAATGCTGTGACCTTTCCGCTTCTTATATCCTCCTTTCCAGGCCATGTTATCTCCCCGTCGTCCCCCGTGTCCTTGAGAATGTCAAAACCGTTTCGCCAGCTTAGGCGTCGGTGTCCAGCTCCCCAAAAATTCAGCTCTCCCATCTCCTCCCACCCCATCGAACAGGCGTGGCTTGCTTCCCGCGTCATACCACGCCGCAGGGGCTCGCACCTCATGCCCGGTGCACAACGCCCCATAAACGAGTCAAACATTAAACTTGCTTTCACAATTGCCCATGCGTGCCTCCCCGACTTCATGTCCACGTTGTGGGCTCTCCATCCCATCCGGACCACTCTTATGATGGCTCTTCACATTGTCCGTGGCTGCTTTCCTGCATTCAGGGGCTATTCTCAAGCAATGATCGTTGACGAGGTATGTACCTCGGAAAGTCACTCTGGCATTCTGATCCATCACATATCGCAGCTTCAGACATTGGTGTCGTCCGGCTGTTTTTCATGGGCCCGCTTGTTGAGATTGCTAGTCACCGAGCTAGTCAGGAGGACCGCCGAAACGGCCATTGATTCATTTGCGTATGTCCCGGATCACTTTCATGTCCGCCAACTGTTAATGGTGCTCCAAGCACCGCAAACGAGCACATCGTCCACGAGTCTGCCCGGTTCTACGTCGAATACCAGCAAATTGCGCAGCGGCTACGTCTCGATATTCCGACGCTCTCGGACCCCGTCGTCCGTGACTGTCTTCAGGAATCCGACTTGTTCGTTCGCTCCTTCACTGGAATGGGTAGCTTTGGACTACTCTCCCCTTTTGATTTCATACAAATATTCGCCTTAATATCCGAGCTCATCTCCCATCTCTTCGTTCTTTCGTCTCTAACGGGTGGTTCTGCCAACTTGGGAGTGTTACTGCTGTCTCTCCTTTCCGCGTTATTCCCTCTGCTTGTAAACCGGTTTATTGGCGCTCATTCGTCTCCAGAGCTGCTTTACACTCCCGACGAGGCTCGCACTGCGGAACGTCAAGAAAATTTGCGGAATCTTGCGTACAACGAATCGCACCGTCAAGAGGTACTCCTCTTTGGCATCGGCCCATGGATCCTTCAGTCTTGGTCTAATGCTAGGAAGTCCATGCTATACGACGGAAACAACTCACGCTCAAACCAGTTGACGTTATCCCTACTGCTGCACCAGGTTAATATTTCCGATCTTCTGTTCGCTCTGCAAAATGTGAGCGTCCATTGCTGGGTATTTAGTTGACGGCGTCTCCTAATTCTCCTTCCGCAGCTCCCCCTTCTTCTCATGGTTCAATCATCTTCTGCGTCACTCGGATCGTTGGCGCTTTATCGGAGCTCAATACAGGCTGTGGTCTTCACGTTTGGAAACTTATTAACGACAGTCCGTATGGCATTTCAGGGTGTATTCCTGATGGGGGCGTTCTGTGCAGCCATGAATATCCATCCTGAGCTGGAACCAATGGAGGAAGACGTCATAAATTATCCGAACTTATCCTGTGGCATGAAAATCGAAGCCAGGTCCCTAACCTTTATTGGGCATGCCTTCTGAGACTCGCTTACGCTCCGTCACAGGCACCTGTCGTACACTTATCCGGGAAACAAGGAAGCATCCTTGAAAGACGTTACTTTCAGCCTGGAGGCCGGAGAATGCCTTGCGATTGTTGGATACAACGGATCAGGCAAGTTCCGGATGAAACCGTCAGCCCGTTCTGATCTTATCTGCGAAACAGGAAAGTCCACACTTGCCAAAGTCCTGCTACGAATTCTAGATTTCGACCAGGGGGATCTCTTTATCAACGGTGTTGACATACGACGGTTGTCACCACCTGAGTACCATCGCCATATCACAGCGGTTTTTCAAGACTTTTCAAAGTTTAATTCCTCCGTTCGAGATAATGTGGGACTGGGTTACGTTCAGAAGTTGCAGTCACACGCAGCGGTTTCCCGTGCCATCCACCTAGGCGGAGCGGACACCTTCGTGGGTTCACTTCCCAACGGTTTGAAGACAAAGTTGGACACTTCAGCTTTTGATATCATGCCTCCTGCCTATCCAGGCACTGCAGGTTGCGGGACGTCCTCACGACAACATCATGGCCTATCAGGTGGCGAGGTATGCTTATATCATCACAATAGTGTGTGTCTGAGAACTTGACCTTTACGGCAGTGGCAGAGAATAGCAATTTCCCGAGCCTGCATGCGAGCTGATCGACCCGAGGTTGACTTGTTGCTGTTCGATGAACCCGTAAGTGACACGTCTCAGCTGTGCACATATGTCGTCATGAGAGTCTGTCATCACTGACAGGGGCTTGGCAGACCTCGTCACTGGACGCACATGCCCAGAACAAAATTTTTGATACCATAAACCGTATCTCAGGGTCCCCATCAGGTATCAAAACAAAAACTGTCATTTTCATTACCCACCGACTTTCCACCGCTCGTCGCGCCGATAAGATCGCGATGATGGAACAAGGGGTATGTTCCTATTCCCTAATACCCTTTCATACCCTTTTTCCACATTAATGATCGTGTCGTCGCCTTGTAGACGATAACCGAGTTTGGTACCCACGAAGAGTTGCTCACGAAAGGTGGCTCGTACGCCGCCTTGTACAAAGCATCCATTTGAGGTGGATGATGCTCCTCCCATAGAAAATCGGCGTCAATTCATTGGTATTGTTGGCATTCATATCAAGGCAATGTATCAAAAAATCATGTCGTGTATTATTAGTAGGGGTTGCTGAAACACCCGCAGCCACCGCATCCTAGATGGACGTAAAGTAGACCTAATCGTTTGTGGAGCGGTCTGTATACACTACTGTGCCATCATGGACATATGCGTCCACATAGGCATTCTCCGTCGAATGAGACATGACGTTAGTTGATGACGGACCACCGTGGATGCCCACCAACAAGCCCGCATCACGGATGCCCTGGATGAGCGAGGGAACTTGGAGCTGGCACATCAAGTTGGTAAGCTCGTAAGAACGGCAACTGACGTTTGTACATTACCAATAGCTCGGAGTCGAAGAAAACGCCCAAGAGATTGTTCGCTTTAGCGAAATCCACACTATCCGCCACACTCAACGAGTACTGGTCATCACTGGTATCTCGAAGGTCAGGGCCGGACGAAGTTGACCCATGATCCCTGATAACTTGACCGCACTTGGACGAAAAGAAGACCGGATCTAGTTTGGAAGCGAAACATGATATAGACGATGATCCGCAGAAATGGAACAGGAGGAATATTTACAATTTGGTTGCTTCCAATTCAGCGCCGCACACGCTTGGGGAGAAAAAGAAGTAAAGGCGATACGCCGACGTGCAAATGCTCCGCCGAGAGACGACGATGTTTGTCTGATCGTGCGAAGGATGGCGTTGACGCTCAAATTGAGATCAAGGGGACGAGTGAGGGGAAGCGCCAGCTCGAGTGTCAAGCCAAATAGAGCGGGTAAAAGCTGCGCAGTCGCATAAATAAAAGTCCCACGTTTTGTATACATATAGCGCATCGTACCTGCATAAAGCGCGATAGGGGTAACATCACCCGCGGCAGAATTCTATACCAATCCTGTATGGAAGTCATTTTACGGACGAGTTGATCTCCTCTTTCCACTCGGTTCGCTAGCGCATCAAATTGAGCTAGAGTAACATCGGCGACGCCCAGATCATAGGATGATTCCGGGAGCAGTCGTTCGCCATATAAGACAGGTTGGAAATCCATTGTGACCTGGATAATTGCATAAACGTAATTCCCAGAAAGTGAAGATAGCGTGACTGTGTGCGAGGGAGAAGCGGGCGTCGAGTGGATCGATGGGGATGTGTGTGTAGAATCCATCGATTTAGGGGATTGACGCCACGGGGGTACTGATTGAAGGCCTTGGAGAGCAGGGTGTAAGGGGCTGCCCTGGGGTAGCGTCAGGGATTTCCAATAGGTTTCGATGGATCCTCCAACTTCCAGGGTGATGCCTTGTAATGGAGTTATGACGCGTGCACAGAAACTAACCTGAAAGTGAGTATCAGTATATGTATGCAGTAAACCCGGGTAGTGCATACTTCGCCAATGCTATGCAGTCGATGATCCAGGATCGGTAACACCGTAAAGTTGCCACCAGGAGAGTAAAAGATACACGGATGGGCGATGGCACGACCGATTGTTTTGGTACCAAAGTTAGGGTAGATTGAAAATTCCAATGTAAGATCTTTCAAGCTGGATGCCTGGAACATGAATGTATCGTGATTGTTCCTCTGGGGAAGCCCAATGGTGTACGGCGCAGCGTTGACCCCAGGACTAGCCGTGATCACCATTTTGAGCCGGTTTGGAGATGGTAACGACACGCCCTGTGCTAAAATCGCATCTGACAAACGAGGATGAAAACTGATTGCATTCACAGGCCGCCGAGGATCAGGAGCGGGAGGTAACCCTACGGTGACTACTACCAAGTAGTTCTTGTCGAGGTAATTATGACCATAGACTCGGTGTGGCATTATTGGCGGAGGTAACGACAAGGATGGAATGGAATCGGGATCGTCGATCTGTATGACACTTGTGGATCGTGGGACCACAGAAGCACGGTAGGAGGGAATGGCAGAGTGTACCTTTGGCATCGCTCTGAGGAGTAAGTCTACACATGCACGATGACCGTACCATGCAGCGTAGTGTATCGCTTGATGGTCGAGCTCGTCGGTGCGGTCAACGCTGGCCCCAGCTTGGAGAAGGACGGATAGACATGGAGCATGCCCATTACGTGCAGCATGAAAGAGCGGTGTCCATTCATGGTATTTGTCCGGAAGATCCCATCCTTCCTGATCCAGGAGCAGCTCGCAGACCTCCGCATGGCCTTCACGGGCAGCGAGATGAATAGGATACTCTCCGTTGCTATTGGGAGTACACTTTGCGCCCCCCTTTAACAACAATGATACAACGTCCGCGTGTCCGTGTTGACTTGCTAGGGATAGGGGCACCAAGCTAGAATTTTGAGACGGTGATGGTAGAGCAATGCACCCGTCGCACAACAAAGCCTGCACGCATTCGGCGCTACCTCTGAGAGTCGCGTATATGACGGGGGTGCAGTTGTCCATGTCGAGTACGTGTGGCGGAACACCAGCCTCCAAAAGCTGCTTGCAGACAGCCGCGTGGCCGTGCATGGCTGCATAATGCAGAGCCGATCGCCCATAGACGTCCAGCTTTTCTCTCTGCGAGCCTTTATCTAGACACAAGTTCACAAGCCGCAGATACCCTGCTGCCGCGGCCTCGTGAAGGCACGTTCGTCCATTGATATCGTCGATGAATCCAAAGTCAAAGGGTACCGCTACGCTGTCTAGGATGAGGTCTGCGAGTTTCGTGGGCGCGTCGACAATAACTTTCCAGAGTACACGGGTTACGTTGGCCTTTCCCCCCTCCTGGGAACCAAGGATGTCAGAGTGTCGCACTAGATCTTTGATGGACGCCTCGTCTGAGTTCTCCACCGCTTTTCGTAGGTCGAGTTCGAACTCGCGGAATGGACCAGAGTACAAGTTCCGTTCGATGCTGAGCTGGAGATCCAGAACGTTCTGAGCGGCGGGCCCCTCGAACTTAAGGCCAGTGGAAAGGTCGGTAAGGTCCAGGAGACTTGCAGCAACGATATCAGAGAAATCTGCGATCAGCTTTTGCGCGTGAATAATTAGAATGTCGAGGGAAAAAGGTGTCCAGATCACCTGTCTGTTAAACACGGGTTGAACCTCGACCTGCCGAGCGAGATAGAGTTCCTTGGTCGTGGAGCGCGAGCGTTTGTCCCACTTTTTCAGGATTTTGCGAAAACCTGTCCCATTTATCTCGACGAATTGCTGAATGCACGGTGTGGGCGACAATCCGGTAAGCAGAAATCAGCAATGAATACCTGCAGTTTGCCCAGATCTCTCTCAAGTAGACGGAATCCCTCTTCGACGGCAATCCACTCGACATGGTTCATCTCAGATCCATTTGTAGCGTCCGGAAGGCCCCTCAGTGCTGCAGCGCGACGTTTGGACAGGAGCGTTTCAAGACGCAACTTTAGCTCTGCTTCTTTTTGGAGGTAGAAAGTGTTGATCTAGATTGTCACCAAGGCGTCAGTAAACGCGTAAAATGGCCGAAGCAAGATTCGCGCGCCTTTTCAAGCTCGCGCTCTAGCTTGAAGAAGAAAGCGGCCTTGTGAGCGTGAAAATCAGCGCTCCGATCTGTGTCCTGCCCGAGCGAAGAGAGGATGGGCAGCTGATCGGGATCATCTGGGGGGACATCACTTGCGCTACCCGAGGGGGATGTTGTAATCGCAGGGTTGCTTGTTGGGTTTAAGAGGTCCGCCGGCCGGACGCCCAACGCCAAAGCAGCGGCCTCCGAGGCAGGGCGATTGGCTGTCAACGAAGAGATAATCTTCTTGAGGAACTTGTAGTCGAGATAATACGCAGACCATCCTGGAACTTGTTCTGACTGGATCTGCTTTCCAAACTACCGAGAGGGCATCAGTGGATCGTAGTTATGAGCGATCAGAGGGCAGACCTTCATACCACAGGGATGCGCAGAGATATCAGAACTGAGATGAGGTTGCGCTCAAGATGGGCCCGAACTCAGACCATGCTCGTTATTTCAAAAAAAAAAAAAAAAAAGGACAGCAAGAAAAAAAGAAACTGGAGACAGAAAAGATGTCAGAGCACTCCGCACGTGCGTCGCAAAAGAAGCTCGCAGCTGCGGACCAACCACAATATGTCGACCTGCTACACTTGTCCAACGTTTCACATCGCTTTCTTTCGCTGGCCATGATCAATTGATTGATAACTACAGCTGTCACTAGACCCAATAAATCAAATTACAGAACGTGACAACCGGTTTGTGTCAATGTTCAAATCAGCACCTTCCTCATCTGCCAAACTTTTGCGGGCAATAACGTCACCGGGCAGTTGCCATGTTGTTCGACATAATCGAACGCGCAACGATAGCAAAACACGTAACCAGAAGGTAACGCAGTAGCGTTGTTCATGACGTTCTGACACAATGGACAGTGCCCAAACATCGTGCCATCCACGGGTATGCCGGAAGGGTGGGGTGGGAGCATCCGAGGTGGTGGGACTGCTGGGCCGAGTGGAGATATAGACAATGAACGTGCCGGAGACCCTGGAGAATACCACCATTCCAGAAACTTGATGAAGAAGATGGCAGTCGGCAATAGAAGCCTCAGTGAGTCAAGGATCAGCTGCGGCGTATTCGAAAGAAGTTGGTACGCCTTTTTCGTGATCCCTCGATGAGCGTGAGGAGCAACACCCTGCACACCACTAGTCACAAGCTGTCAACAGGAAATTAGGTTTGAGCGTGGGACGCCAGGATATTACACTTACGAAGTCATCTGCACTCAATCGCCTCAGGTCGACTCGCATCCAGGCTAACCACGGACGGTAGAAGGGCGTGCGTTCAAAAAGATACGCCACATTGTGGGCAAGCAACCACAATTCAAAGGAGGTGTTCACCCAAGGGAAGATCTTCTTGTATGCTCGACGCCAACGCCCCGCCAGTGACTGTCACGGCCATACGTTCATAAGTAGTCATTTCTTTGACGTAGAAACGACGTACGTCATCAGCGAGCCCTTGTGTGCGTCGGCCATCGCCAGCACCTTCCAATACATCGGACGAAACGCCACCTCCCAGTTGTTCATAGTAGTCTTGGCTCTTGGCTCTAAGGTACGGAACGGCGACCTATTTGAAAGGTCGGTGAGTAGAGACATCCAGATACTATTTGTGACCAGCTAACAAACCAAGAAGAAGAGGGATTGCCATATTTCATGGCTCCTAAGTTTTTCTGCTGCGGGTGCCCCACGAACAGCAGCGGCAGCCCTGTCGGTGGATATCCACGGGTGCCTGCGTCTCTTCAACCCATAAAAGTTCTCCGCAAAGGACGCGTCTAGAAACGCGTGATATGCGTGCTCACGCACGACAACTCAGACTCACAATGTTTGCGGAGGTAATGCCGCTCGACAAAAAACATAATCAGGGCGTAGAATTCCTCATGGCGGTTCACAATCCGGATGAGATACCGGGGATACCGTTGTGCAAAGACCTGAACACGAGGGTGAGATGAACAGTCGAATGGCCCGTTAGATCTAGTGCCTCACTGCCAAGGCATACTTGAGTGCTGGCTGAAGGAGGTCTCTAAGCTGCTCCTGTGCGACGAGCTCGAAAAGAGAGGGTTTGAGAGGATCACCGCCAATGTCGTGAAGGAACTCCATCAACAGGCTTGATCATGTGACCACGTTCATAACCTTCAGCTGCAGCCTTGGGCGGTTGTAACTTGGCGAGGCTGAGCTGCCGCTCTCTTACTCCGCAACTTTGTGTTCCATGTTCTCCTCGATACACGTCATGATCCCTTCTGACGCTGATGTTGCCAATACAGCCCTCAAGGAAGAGAGCGCCTACCGTTTCTCGACATTTTCTGCGACCGACGCCGTCACGCTTGGCCTGTCCCTCCGCAAGCGTTTTCGTGGGAGCTCCAGACATGTAAAAGGCAAAGGCATGGTGATATCAATCCAAACCATTGCCGGACACACACTCTTTGCATGTACTGCAGGAGACTTGGGCCATCATTCTGGTGAGGGTGACGTCAGCCTAGACAGCTGGGCATGTTTGGAAAGCATGGTCTCGGTCGTCAAACGGACGAGCCACTCAAGTTACTACGTGGAAAAAAGCATGAGTGCATTGGGCAAGACAGCAAAACAACTGGGAATCGAAGGTGAATGCGGCGTGCGCGGAGGAGGTCAGTGATAATGATAGTCTGTTTCATCCTCGCGTCCAATGCTCATTCGCGCTGCTAATCAGCTTTCCCTATCTGGTTGGATGTGAGTGTGGCGGGTCGGAATGCTCTTGTGGTCACCGACTGAAATACGCAGAATGCGCCATGTTGCCCTATCGCTGTCGCAGCCTGTTACTCAGGATCAAGTCCAGAAGATCATCGAGTATGTCTTACGTTGTACTAACGCACTTCAATTCACTGAGGGGCCGGCCAGCTGATGTCGACAACCATTCGGGATTACCTGCACAAAAAGCAGGGTCAAGCAGGAACAAGGCTGTCCATAGCCTCGTCGGTCTTACAGAGCGAGATGCCAGTTCCTACTCTTGCGAATCAGGAACATAGGGACAGTGTCGCGGTAAGCTCATACAGCCAGTCCGAGGTTCGGTACGTTCACCAGGGGAAGGGATGGGGTGGAGAATTGGCGTCGGAGCACATGCCCATCCGACCACATACGCCATACGATGATGAACACGAAATATGAGCCATGTACAGTAAACGAAGGCACGGAGAATCACAACGTGGGGAGGCGACATTAACTGATAGTCTACGAACAGGAACCCAAAGGGGTACAAGATTATACTTGGTCTGACGCTGTTTCGGCGTCATGTTGAAACGGCGTGGTTAGTACTCGAATCGTCTCTACGAACAGGTAAGGGGGACCCAGAGGCAGAGGGGGGACCACGCACCATGCCTGAGGAATATCTGGCGTTGACCAGAGGGAGAAGAAGAATCCGCGTTTGGATCAGGGTCACGCAGTTCATAGTTGGCTTCGACGTAGACTCTGGAACCCTTGCTTAGCGTCCTAAGATAGCCGTTTTGAGTGGGGTTGAAGGAGACGATGTGATGCCATGTGACACCGTTTTCCAAACGAGCTGAGACACGTTAAACGCGAACGTAAGTGATCATGGCACGAAGACATACTGCCATCGGGGTTCGGAGGAGGAGGGGGAAAGTTGGAGGTTGCAACCGAGTAACTAGGAAAAAGGTGAAGCGCGAGAACAACACGAAAAACAGGACTGACGAGACGTATTCCTTGTCGTTCTTGGTCGTACGAAGCTCTGGCTCCTTGCCCAACCGACCGATGAGGACGAGCTTTGCGAGGTCGTACGGCCGGGGCGAAGTGGAAGCGAACGTCTGAGGTAGATGTAAGGCGGCGAAGAGGAGCTTGGAGAAGAACGTACACGACGTTGCAGACCTGCGAGTCTTGCTGTCGTCCTGAGCATGATCATGGTGTAGTAGAACGCGTGTTTGATCGTGTTTGCGGTGTTGGGTCGCACAGTCATTACGGTGACTCTGCAGCTTCAAGGACCCTTAGATAGCGGTATGTCTCGACACAGGCTCGTACGGAACATCGACATCCACGGTTCGTACCATTTCGTCCTCGAGCCCTCGTTCTCACTCTCGCACCACCAGCTGAGCTAGATGATGCTGCGTTCGACGATGAAGGCGATGAAATGACCGCAGAACAACATGGTACGTCTCTCCTCATCTCCATCCCATCCCCCGTTCAACATAGCATCAGCCCAAATGGAGTCCGGAATCGAACACATCAGAACCGTGGTCGGCGACGAAGCTACTTCCGGTTTGGATGATGCCATCATCAGCGATATTCTCTGGCGATTTTACTTTGACGTTGACCAATCCATCGCTTGGTTGTTCGGTTCGTCATATATTCCTTCCTCTACCCAATCCTCACTTTCCCCAGAGGAACAGGAGCGCAGAGCCTCTGCCAGGGAGCGCAAAGGTAGGCCATCATATTTTCTCTCTTCGTTAGGTAGTTTTGCTTTCGCTGCTTTTTCTTCATGACGTTACTGCCACTCGTTCCAAATCCCATTGGTGGTCCCGCTTCCGTCGCAAAGGAGATGGCCCTCAGCAAGGTGCATATCGCCGACATCTCTACGTCCCTCCGTATTGCTTTGCGTTGTGAAAACCGTATTTATTCCCTTCGCTGCCCCATTTCCCAGTGCCACACGGTCCCGATACTCCGATGGGATACGTTCCGGAGGACCTGGAGCGTCCACGCGTTCCCTTGATTGTCCTAGCTCAACAAGGCCAATACCAGCCCGATTACTATCCGGCTCCTCAACACCTCGATTATGATGAACCAGATGACATGCCATTGGGTTTGATGTCTCCAGATCGCCACTCACGTCTCAGTACAATAACGGAACTCACTGAGCGTAGCGAGCCGTCTCGCCACTGGCCCTCCAGACAGCAGTTGGTGGCAATGAATAACCCCCGGGCGCTGTCCTCAAGCGAGACGATGTCATCCTATGGCAAAGTAATAGGTGAGTCTCGTCACAAACGTTTCATTTTATCTCCCCTCATCCTATCTATAGAACACTCTGATTCTCATGTGGTTGATGCTTATCCATACCAATCATCCATCGACCCAAATAGGATACCTCCTTCCCCGTCTCCTTCAGCCGTACAGCGGCTCACGAGCTATGACTCCGCACCATCTCTTCGCACTGCGACTGAATCAGAGGTTCAATCCGAACCACCAAAGACTCCTCCACGTGCACCTTCCATCTCAATGCCCACAACGGATAACATCCCAGAGATCCCAGACTTCACCTCCAAATCCAGCGACAAGCCGCCACCGCCACCGCCAAAGGACCCACCTCTTGCCCAACGTCCAAAACGATCCAAACTTGTCGACCTTGCGAGCTCGCGCGCCAGCACGATATCTAGCTCTCGATCCTCAGATCTGGAGTCAACCTCTGTACTCACGTATCCAGCACTGCGCCCGGCTACTGAATCCCGGCTTTCTCTGGCCTCGCGCACCACATCCGTGAAGCCACCTTCCTCGGATGTCTCTACCCTGTCGTTGCCAGTGCAGGTCCCTCGTACCCCTGAGAAGCCAACATCTATAGCTTCAGTCAAGTCGTCGCCTTCTGTCAAAACTCCTTCTACAACAACATCATCCATGTCTTCTCATGTGCGCAAGGCAATACGGACTGCTATGGATTTAGAAGCCCATGACCAACAAGTAATGGTAGGGATGCAGGCAGATAGTGCGTCCGACATCTCCGACTCTACAGTTAAACCAGACAAACACAAATTCTCGCTCCGCTCACCCGTTCCCCCTGAAATGCATGTGGTGCGCAGTGAGCTGGATGCCGAATCACGTCCTCAGTCCAAGCTGGCAAAGCTTGCGCAGGCGAAGGCCGGTTCTCACGCTCTCGTTCTCCCAGTTCCTGTGCCCTCTTCAAAGGAACTTCCCAAATCTCGCACGGAGTACCTTACTCCTATTGCGAATGGGGCAACGGCCACGACGGCGATAACGACATCATACCAGTCTCTCCAGAGTCTTTCGACCAGACAGGCATTGGAACCCGTCACCCTAGTCCAGATGCCTGACACGGAAACTCGACAATCGAAGCTGGCTTTGAAGGTGAAGAAAGCACAAGCTAAATCACCATCTCATTCCAGTGCCACCGAAGACGAGGGTTCCCTTCCATCTTCACCTCCACTCTTCCTCCCAAGCTCTACCCGTTCTCGTGCGTTACCCTCGGCCTTCGCTTCCTTGCTTCTCAGTGATTCTCTAACGTCCCCCGAAGACAAGGGCAAGGGCAGCAGATCGCCCAAATATGGGAGAGAAGAACTTGACCCCGTTGATATGTACCAGGCATCACTCTCCCGAAGCAAATCGACACTTGGTCACGATCTAGAGCAACACAAGCGTAATCAAGAAAAACAGCCTACTTCCCTTGACCTAAGTGTTCGATCCGCTTCCTTCGCATTTGACACTCCAAGTCCTGACGACATTGTCTTCAACGCTCGCCGCGGTACTACCTTGGCACAGCGGCGTTGAATCCTGGTCCACCATTGTCCACTTGAACCATTTTTCCCTTCGAAATTCATTCTCTACTCCTTGTGTTCATTGTTTATCCTGGATGTACTCTCATATTGCTGTTGTTGTTTCAATAGAACGTGTTGTGCTAATTCTATTTCTTGGGTCTTCCGCTCCAGCTGCAAAAGAGCGCGAGAAGGCACACAAGGCGACTGCCGCTTTGAAGAAGGCGCCGCAGATACAATCTACCTCTGGCCACAGCACTTCAGCATCTGGGGGGATGTCTCCTCTTGGAATTCCCAAGAAATTTTCGAAGAAGGGGGAGGACAGTTCCTCTCCATCGAGAAGATCGGGAGCGACCACACCTGCCAGGACGGACAGTGGAGGCTTGGACCATATGCTACTTGATCTTTCAGCAGCGAACTTACAGCCCCGAGAGGAGGAGTTTCTCAGAATGGATGAGCCCGCGCCAAAGTTAGTGATGGATAGGGAAAAGTTGTTGGAAGAAGCCAGGCGAGAACTCCAGGCATCTGGTCAATGCGCAAAGAAAGGAGTTAGTTTGGTGATCGTCGGTAAGTAAAGGGACGCGGCTTAACATTTGCACCCCTTATCGCTCCCAAGGGCACGTTGATGCTGGCAAATCAACATTGATGGGCCGGCTGCTGTACGAGCTTGGGCGTGTCACTGAAAAGTCGCGCCATGCAAATGAGAGGGAGAGCAACAGAGCAGGAAAAAGTAGCTTTAGCTGGGCTTGGGAACTTGACGGGACAAAGGAAGAGAGAGAACGGTCTGTTGACGTCGATCGTCGATGCTTGTCGATTGAACGTTAGCTACAGGGGGATCACCATGGACATTGCGATGCAGTCCCTTTCGACGGAACATCGGCAGATAACGATCCTAGATGCACCCGGACATAGGGATTTCATTCCCAACATGATATCAGGAGCATCTCAGGCTGACTGCGCACTTCTCGTGGTTGATGCTACGATTGGCGAATTCGAGGCAGGTTTTGAGCGTGGTGGGCAGACTCGCGAGCATCTGATTCTCGTGCGAAGCCTCGGAGTGTCGCAAGTTGTCGTCGCGGTGAACAAACTGGATCAGGTCAGCTTCCAGAAACGAATCATGGCTAACAGTTACTGAGAAACACGACTGCAGGTCAATTGGGAACAAACCAGATATGAAGAAGTATGCGAACAATTGAAAGCATTTTTTAGTCAGTCTGGGTTTCAGTCTTCCAAGACGGGTTTCGTACCTGTAGGTGCGATGCTTGGCGTAAACCTCGTGGAGCGAAAAGCTCCTGAAGCATCAGCATTATCCCAGTGGTATCGAGGACCGACTTTAGTGGATCTTCTTGGTACACTTGACCCACTTATTTGGTATTTGTTCGTTTACCACTCGCTTCCCAGATAAATTGGACCCCCCTGTGCGGGATATCGAATCGCCTCTGCGACTGCCTATTTCGAACGTCTTCAAAGGCCAAAGTTCGAGCATAGGTGTGACTGGTCGAGTGAGTGGCGGTATCGTCCAAGTCGGGGAACGACTGCGGGTCCTGCCCGGGGACGAGACCGCCGTTGTCAGGTGTAGGGCTTTCAGATTCCTTGGTGTCCAACCGAGAACTGATATCGAACAACTGGCAGCCATCGACGTCGACGACAGAAGCGTATCGTGGGTTGCTGCCGGATCCAACGCAACACTGTACCTGACGGCCATCGATCCCATCCACCTCAACATCGGCTCTGTCCTCTGTCCGCCCAACGACCTCGTCCCACTCGCGACCTCTTTCAGCGCGCGGGTCATCGTGTTCGATATTCAAGTTCCCATTACTAGCGGCACTTCGGTATGTACATCCTGCCGCGTTGCCAATGTCATCTGTCGTTCACGGGGAGCGGCTTGATTAGGTTGAATTGTTCCACCATTCCCGGGACGTCCCTGCGACGATCTCCAAGTTGGTTGCGAGTCTTGACCGAGCGACTGGTTCAGTCGCCAGGAAGGACCCACGGTTTGCTTGTTTATTCTGGACCGGTACGAGCCTTGGCTGAGCATGATCACCTAGTGTGTTGACCAAGGGAATGTCTGCCGAAATCGAGATCACTTTACGAGGTGATAGCATTTCTGGTACTGGCGCCTTGCTGAGACCAATTCCGATCGAACCGTTCGCCGTTAACAAGGATATGGGGCGCATTCTGTTGAGACGAGGTGGCGAAACGATTGCCGCTGGTAAGTCACACTACTAGACTTGATCTTGGCTCTCACTGGTATCTAAAACAAATACGGTAGGAATCACACTGGAAATCCGCTGATGAAATTCATAGCCGAGAGAACATGCACTGCGAGTCTGTCCCAGCAGAAGAGTCGGTACATATTTTCAAGTAGGATAAAGTTAAATCTAAGGTAAAACGATGTGACAAGGTGTGCGTGAGTAGCATAGCAGGTCGTTACGAACGTGTCGGTATCCAAAGGCTAGAGGAGTGAAATTCCCACTGGTATATTCAGAAGAAAGCAAATACGAGTTGAAGCCTAGTGTTTGCTCTTCTCCTTTTTCTCCCGTTTGTCCTTGTTCCTATCAAACATATGCCTGATTCTCGCGAACAGGGACCGCCGCTTCTTGAGGGGAGAGGTACTTGAAGGAGCAGAGGAAGTAGAAGCCCGTGCAGTGGTTGAAGCGTCTCCTTTGCGTTGATCTGCGGTGGGTTGCGAGATCACGGCGAGAGGAGCACCCGGATCATCCCGCATGGAATGACTGGGCTGAGATGCTGCGGACTCTTCTGGCACGACCACTACCTCCTTTGCAGTTTCAGGCACTTCGGAAGAGGTGGGGGGCCCCGCTTGAGTGATCTGGATTGCCGGTTGAGTCAAAAAGCTGTGGGAGTCATGTACCTTTCCATCTCCGTTGATCAGCGGGAGTGATCCAGGATCATCATCCTCGATAGTGGGTGTCCGCTTATTGAAAGAGGCCGTCACCGAAGCAGGAACGGTTCCTTCCGTAGCTAGTGCAGAGTCCTAGGGGGAATGTTCAGCATCATTATGAAGGACGAAATGATTTGTCATACCAACTTGGATTCGCTCACAGGGGTGGGCGCCAGACTTTGGCCATCTACAGTGATGTGTGGAATGGAAAGTGGTGCCTTGAGCGTGGGGGATTCAATGGGAGGGAGAAATTCCAGGGCTGTTACCATATTTTCAGTGTCACCCTGCCCATCGCTCAGCGCGCCAGGCTGGAGAGGAATTGACAGACGTGTGGGTAGGTCGTATGCCAGAGGGATCACTGGCTTTTCGGGCGTTCGAAGGACATTGTTGATGTTCCCGTCTCCGTCGTCTTCCTGCGGCCGATCCTCGCGACATCGCCAACGTCCATCGACGAGAAATTTGTACACGATCTTTTCTCCCCACGGAACTTTCACAGTACCGTGAAAGCCAGTGTCGCCTTTCACCAAATGAGTGGAATGCGACCACTATTGGAAGGCGTCAGCGTAACTCGAAATGGTTGAGTGGGATAGGTTTTGACCTGGTCAAACGTGCCTGTCACGATCACGTCTGTCGGACCCAGGGACGGCCTGAGCGGAAGCAGTTTAGGTGAATTGTACACTGTGAACGCTGGGAACAGCGACTCACCAGGTGAGCTCAAGGTCATGAAGATCTGAGACTTCAGGTTGACTCATTGCGCTGGACGTGCGCCGGCGCAACCGAAGGTGTTGGTCACTGAACCGACAGTCCGCGACTAGACCAGCTGGTATTTATATTTCAAAAATGTAACCCTTCTGAAATTGCGTAATGACAACACGTGCAAGCGGGCTGCTAGTCATGCAGGAACCGGCGTACTTGAGGTCCATCAAATTCAATTTTTCAGCTCCATTACAGAAAACCAAGGCCGCACGCGTACAACATGTTCTCCATCACACAATGAAACACCACTGAAAGCCCCGTTGTCCTCCTTCATGGCATCCGGATCCTGCGAAGGGTCGACTACGACCCACCCGCGCCAATGCCTTGCAATGCTGCCTTGCGGCTCTTGCTTTTCCTCGCCCGCAGCAACTGTGAGACTCGTTCTTCTGGTGGTGTGAAGCCCAAGAAAGATCTTCCAAAGTGGTTCTGAGGACGCTCTGTTCTGGGTTTGACAGGCGTTTCCACCTGAGTGCCCGACTCGAGGTAGACAAGTGGCAATGGAGATTCCTGAGCAGTGATATCGAGTTGTCGGCAATAGTGCTGGACGGCCGCATGGAATGCAGTCCTTCGTGCATTGTACAGGCCCCAGTCTCTGCGACACGACACATGTGAATGCACATACATCGTGTTTAGAGGTCCATTCCAATACTTACTGCCACGTCCTGAAGGTAGAGCATCTTAAGATAAATCTAACGTTTTCTATGTGGAATACGCACGAATTGTGAGGAATAGTGATTGTGATCTCCAGATAACGCTGGAATGAAATGCTTTGCAAGATAATGGATGTCGTCGTCTGAAACCATCGATTCTCTTCCGTTGCAAGCCATTCGTTCAAGCGTTGCTCAAGTACATCTAACTTCTCCAAGGGTGTACGCCAAGCGACCTGCATCGTTAGCGGCTCAACCATTTTCTGCAGTGATAGTCAGTCAAACAGCTTGATAGACGTAGCGGTTACATGCATCACTCCGACGAACGTTCGTTCTACAATCCCTTTGTCAATGAAGACCTGGATCTACGAGTAGATACTCACATAAACTTTGTGAAGAGTTGGCTATTTGAGTAGTAGGTCTCGGTGCCATCTGCCCGAACGAACATTGTCTGAATGTCAGGATGAGTGCCAACAAAGCGACTAGAGCCAAGCGGCACGCATACCGCAAACAACCCCATCTTCCTTACGATCAGGTTATCGCCTGTAGTGATGTCAATTTAACAATATAGATTTCCGGCTCTAATGTCTTACTGTCAATGAAACAACGGTCTCCCGTATCAAATGGACTTGAGCCAAGTCAGCGAGGTCAGAATCGAGATAGATCGATAGGATGGACATACTGGGTTACAAACAAAAAGATGATGGCATCAAACATATTACTCGCTGCGCTTTTGAAGATAAAACTTGCTGCGATCCCCAATGTGTACACACTGGTCAGTGATTTGGTGATATCGACACCAAAAATGCTAAGCGAGATGAAGAACAAGATAACAAGAGCGAACAACAGCAATATATGGTTTAGTGTCTTGAGAGCTACCCCAACATCGCGCATACTTCGCGACAACAACCGCCGCTCCTTGTAGATTCGCAGAATGGTAGCCTTGATCTCAGAGCGTGAAATGTCGCCATTCCTATCTTGATCAAAAACGCGAAAGGCTTCCTGAGCTTCTTCAAGAGTAACAAACGCAGGCCGAAAGTCTTCTGGGATGAGATAGGTCCTGTGACGGTCTCGGAATGTCTTGTAAATCGCTCGAGCGAGCCGCTATCAAAGTAAGAGATTAACTGCTATACCTTCACTAAAAGGAATCCTGCCACCTTAGCTTCGTGGGCGGAAGTAACACTGAACATCACGTCGCTTGGCTCGTCGTCGATTCCCTTGATGTTACGAGCATCATGCAGTACCGCGGTTTTAATTACTCGCACAGCTTGGATCGCTGGATTGAGCTCTTCCTGTTGATGCGTGTGGTGCTCGACAGCGCGTTTTCGTGGGGGCGGGTACACATGGAAGGTATCCTGGCTTTCCTGGGATGGATGAGAAAATGTAGAGTTCTTGGGTATGTTCGAATCCTCCGGTTCAGGTGATGGGGAAATTTCGCGGGATTGCAAGGATCCTCCCGTGTCCGTAAGTTTCTGTTTCCCTTTTCCTTTGTTGTCCTCAGTGTCGGTATCATCACCGTCATCACCACCTGGCGTGAGGTTGTCTCCCTGTTGGCCGGAGTCTTTCTCGCTAAAGGGGTACATAAAGCCTAGGTTAAATTTGCCATGTCCACCGCTGGTCCGACTGGGGTAGTGAACCTTAGGTTTGTGCTTTCGGAGCTGTTCAATGACGTGTAATCCCAGCTTGACTTCTTCGAGGCGCTCCTTATATGCAGTTCGGTGAAAACCAAAGGCTATAGAGAGATGAACCTAACTTGAACGTGTAAGAGAAGCGCTCATACCAATAGCGTGAGACAGCATCCTTTGTGTGCATGTCACCAGAGCAAAGAAGAACAGAAATTCGATGATTTGGGAGACCTGCGTACTCCATTGAGATCCTCTCAGGTAGGTCAACCAGAAAACTCACGCGATCAGTATACGGAGCCGAACTGGTTACATCAGGAGTGGTGTCGTACAAGCCAAATATGTTTTGAAACAAGATGACCCAACTGAGCCAGGCGCTGGCAGCGTACAACACAGGTTTGAAGGTATCTTTGACAGAGTTGTATAATTCGATACGAGACTTGACCTGCTCGGAAACATGACCCCATGAGATGGATATTAAAAGGCGTGTGATTGAGGGGATGACATCCACAATCATTGCAAGGCCCCAGGATATAACGACGTTGGCAGCTGCCCAAAAGAGCCACGCCTCGACGTTTTGGGTAACATAATGTCGATGGCTAGTGGGATGGGGCCTGTACCAGAAGAAGTGGACGAGTAGGGCAGGGGCAACTAGGATCCCGGCAAGGAAAACCGAACCGATCAAGGAGGAAAACAAGATGATGAAGAGGCTGCAACTGAAGCTCAGTGCCAACGCAATGTACGACGAGGAACGAACGAACCGCCGAAACGACCAGCGTCTCTTTCGCAGCTTCACTCCCATTTTCTCCCCAAACTTGGCCTCTTCGTCAGCCAGGTCCTCCTCGCCGCTCCAGTCAAACTCTTCATCGTCGGGGTCTTCGTCGTCTGTAGCTACGAACGTAGAAGCACGAGAGTCAAGTTTGGGTGGAGTGTTGATATATTGCCCCGAGGGTGCGTGGTCAAGTTCCTCTGGGTAATGGACTGTCGGCCTCCTAGACTGCTTCTGAGAGATATCTGAGCCTTCGCCCTCTTCCTGGGCCCTATGCGGAGTATGGTCTCCTGAATTATCCCAATCGTAATCAGACATTGGCTGAATGTGAGGAGGGGACGAAGAATGAGCCGGCGAGATGCCTTGCCCGTCGCCACGGTTCGGTGCGGTGCCAAGCCAGAAGATAAGCGTGGACAAGGGTGGAGCTGTTACCACAAGTCATTGATTCGCTACTCTTCATCGTTTCAACTGACCGCCGAGTTCGATGGTGTCAGCCCGAGCGCGGTACCACTGAATCTGGTCCGAGGGCCAAGAACGAATTCGCCCCACAAGCTCCTATGGTAGTGGGGGCGTAAGAATTCGGAACGAGGGCCGATTCATATCAGTCCCTCAGAATCATCATGAGCGCGAATCGTCCTACAGATCCAAAGTCCATGAAAACGACGGAAAAGATTGTTTGGAAGGAGGCGAAGGCCGGTGAGAAGGACCGTGCGTGCACTCTGAAGCAAAGACTTTGAGGGTAAACCAGCTCGAACTTTGGATCACAACAAAACCTCGCTGGCCCTTGCCAAGGCTGCTAGCAAAGCGGCCAAGCGGCGGTGACCAATCGGCGCACTGCAGACCGATCTTCAGGTCAGCCCCAGGTGGACTTCCCCGCGCATGATTCGTGACGCCCATCGCAGATGCAAAGACGCCAAGCAGAGAGGTTCAAGCGCACTGTCGATTCTCCGAAGGCTTAAGCAGACGAGCCTTTCAAGGCCAGGCAGGCGCGTGACGTGAGCACTTTGCGTTCATTTCCCCCGTCGACCCGCGAGATGTACATACGAAAAATGCTAGCAGACCTTCGTATCGAACACCCTACGACATTAGAATGACGTCGCTAATTATCTTTAGCTTTGCTTGAGAATGTGGATGACTAAGCGTTCGACATGTTTTGCAAATGGCCGAGCTCACTGTTTCAAACGACGACAAGGCGCATCGCTCACCGTCGACCCCGACATCGACAGCATACACGATCCCAAGATCGTTCTAGGTTGCCGCCATGAACAAGAACCCATTTGTTCCCCAACCGACTTTCAACCCTCCTCAACCTCCTCTTCCTCCTGGTCCTCCGCCAGCAGGACCACCCCCGGACTACTCTGTATACTGGACTGCTGCTGCTGCTGCTCAGCACCAAGTTCAGCAGCCATCAACTGCAGCCAATCCTGTCGCTTACAACCCACAATGGAACACTTCGCAACCACAGAGACCACCTCCAGAGCAGAGTGCATTGTACGCAAATTACGGTTATGGCGGTCAAAATATGCACTGGCAGCAAAGGCAACAACCACAACCACAACCACAACCGCAACATTACCAACCAGTACAGCCGATGGCTCCACCCCCTCCTCAACCGCAGCCCCAGTATAACCCCTACCAGGCTTCCGTCGGTTTTCAGGCTTATGTACCCCAACCTCCCCAGCCTATAATATCGCCGCCTGCCTACTCGCAGGCACCTCAAACCATGGCTCCCCCACAGCCCTATTTCCCCCAGCAACAACAGCAGCCGCAGCCGCAACAACCCCAACATAACCATGGAATACACCATACACCACCCCAGCATCTTCCTCCCGCAAAACGACAAAGGTTTGATGGTCCAAGTGCAAACCATCACCACGGGCATCAACGCCAGCATGCCCCACCTCAACCGCAGTTCCAACCTCCACCTACTCCCCAAAACCCCATGTACGGACACAATCAGAGTCAACAGGGTGCCAACCAAGTTCCCCTTGGCGGACACAATCGAAGTAATATGGGTGGGCGTGGTGGGTCTGTGAATTCAGGTCGGGGGAGGGGAGGGTCCATGGGTAGCAATCGAGGCGGTCTGGGTGGTCAGCGTGGCGGTCGAGGTGGTGGCTCGTTTATGAGTGGCAGTGGTGGCGCTCGTGGCGGTCAGCAAGGTTCTTTGCGGGGCCATAGCTCACGAGGTGGTTTTGGCAACAAGCAAGATTTCCATAACCGCAGAGGTGGGTCGTTTAATGCCGGACATCATCAGGGAAATGCCGGTAACAGTGGCTTCCGTGCAAGGAGCCAGGGTCACTCTACCGGTCGTGCTGGGCGACAGGATGGGTCGAATAGTCAGTTGGGAAATCGCGATACGTCCTTCGGAGGCTTCACGAGCAGTAGTAAGAAGGACGAGAATCGCCGCACTCTCACAGATTTTAAGATTGTGGGGCTCGAGATGCCCGAACTCGGATGGACCTGGGGTATACTTCCTTCTGCAGTCAAGGTGAAAGGCAATGGTGGGGTTACATCTCTTGTTGATTCTTCACATGCTGTTGTCAAGGAAGAATCAAAACAGCCCAATGATCCTCTGAGCGGGGAACAGGCTGACGCCGCACATAGCCGCGAGTATATTGCTCCAGATGCATCGGGAGTAGCCAATATCAAGGCTGAGCCTCTCGTTGGAGAGCAATCTTCTCTCAGCTCCCCTCCACCGTCTCGCATTCGCATTTATTTCCACACACCCGTCTCACCAGATGATTCGCATCCCATTCCCCACAATTCTTCTTACACTTTTGGGTCCTCCCCCATGGATTCGCGCAAAGGCAAGCGCAAGAAACTTGAGGATGATGATGGGGATGCAGAGGACGGCCGAGGACGGCCGCCTCCACCTCGCGGAAGCCAGATGAGCGACACCACCAGCGTTGACCTGGATGGAATGGGTCGAGAGAGCGCTGCACCGAGTGTAGCCGAGACCGCTAGTGAAGGTGACTGGCTCATGGCTGCTATTGCCGAAGACGACGGTGATGCTGCTGAGGTTGAGGCTGGCGTTCATGGCGAGCACATCGGTGACGAGGATGACAACCAGCTCCGCGTGAGTCATGTCGAAGAGCCTCATACCGCAGTTAGTGAGTCGACTATACCTGGACTCGATGGTGACAATGTCAACGGTGAGTTTCCGACCGATGAGTATCGTTATGATGGATACTTTCGGATGGAGGGTGTCCATCTGACCACTGGAGGTTTCGTGCAACTTACTCTCATTTTGAAGGTACCTTGGTCGATAGACATGAAGGTGGCTTGTCTGGAGATCGCTGTACTGTTGCTGTTGATGCGACAGATCATGGCATAGTAGCAGGCAGTGATCCTTCTAGCAAGGATATTCCAGAAGGTGGATCTGGTTCGTCGCCAAGACTGCCGAACGGAGACGTTGCTTCCGCCTCTGAAGAGGTTGTACAACTCACTACTTCGGATGATATAAAGTCACTGGATCGTGAGGACGGGATTGAGCCAGTGCTGAATGGACATTCATCTCTCGTCGAACCGTCTCGTTTTGCCTCTCAATCTTCGTCTCTGAGCTCTTCATTTGATGTTTCCTCTAGCCGGGCTTCCGCTCCGCCTCCTATTGCTACGCGGTCCGATATACCTGCACAGGACAAGCAGGCTGCTGACCATACCGGGAGTGCGCGACGGTCACATATAGGGCTCCTTGATGCACAGGTTCCGATATGCGAAGGTGTAGCCGACGTAGCAGGCACCGTCACTGTAGCAAAGCCGCTACAATCTCACCCTTCGTGCGCCTCTACAATAATCGATGACAACACAGACAATGGGTTATTCTCGCAAGATGAAGACGTATTGGCCCAAGTCAGCGAACGAACTTTGCACTCGGACGAGAAAGCAGTTCATGACCTTGTTCATGACATCAATGACCAAGAACATCTTCCAGAGCCACCGGCTTCCCCAACGTCAAATACACTGCTGTCGACGTCGTCGGGTTCCACTTACGGCGAGTCATCGTATCAACAAGTGACTGCAATGCCTAAAAAAGGGAAGATTCCTTCTGCAAATCGCCTCTCGATATCGTATGCTGCGGGCAGTAGACGATTGGTGGTCGATGCAGAGGTTGTCGAATACCTTCGTGTGTATAGAGCCGAAGGTCGCATCGAGGTCTACATGTCCCTGGACAAGGACGATGAAGAGAGCTTGAGAGGTGTGCTGGTACGTGTAACTCTCGAAACTAGCTTGCGTAAATGCCGACACTGCGTAGGTTGAAGGGCTTTCGGAGGCTACGAAATCGTACTTGCCTCTATCGACCGTTCCGGAGCCTTGCAACGTTGACGACACTATACCTGCGTTCTCGAAAGTCTCACTTCCATCCAAAGTACATCTCATCGTTCACCTCGACACAGACCGACCTTTATCGGAGCCCAAGTGGGTCAGGTCCGGGGATGTGCAAGAATGGTTAAAAAGCATGTTTGGACGCATGTTTTGGGTTGCTGGTGATGCCGCAGATGGTTGGGAAAAAAAGATCGAGGTTGCGGATCCTGATCCGGTTCGTATCTCCCATTTGTACTCGTCATTTTCCAACGTTTTCCGTAGGCCCCTACGATTTGGACCGTTCTCGAGGGTTGGGCGGTCAACTCTCCAGTAGGTGTCCAGACTGAGCGTCAACGCTTCCTCAAAACACACATGACTGAAGTGGACAACCTCTTGGAGATATTACTAAGGCTTGTTCGGGGAGAACGCGCGACGCCTTTCTCTCAAACTGCACCTGCTATCTCGGCTCCGAGTATATCAGGCCCTCTTCTGACCGCATTCTCCCAGTCATCATCACACGGAACGCAGCAAACGCACGTGTCTCTTGCCGTGCTTGCCATGTTTTATATGACCATCGAGTACGCCCAAAAGGCGGGCGGCGAGAGTGGCAAATCCGAAGCAGAGGAGAGAATCGGTGAAATCATCAGATGCCTGCCGTCGCATTTGATATACAAAAGTCTGGATGGTATATTTAAGGAGTGGAGAGCTGAAAAGAAGGGTGCAAGATGAAATACTGGAGCACTCTAGGTCTTGTTCTTATGTATAGCTTCGTTACTTATTTTGCCTGCCATTATTTCGATCTCGGTTTACACTGGGCGTTTACCTCACGTGACATTCGGATATGAGGGACGCGTCAGTGGTGTGCAACATCGTCAGTACGTCCCTTCAACTGACATTATGGTTTGTTCACGATTCGATTCAGTTGATTCGCTAATTGCTCATTATCTTTACAGTTCAGAAATACATACGACTCGGATAACACTGTTTTCTCACCGCAGGGCCGTCTCCATCAAGTCGAGTACGCGCTCGAAGCCGTGAAGCAGGGATCTGCAGCAGTCGGCTTGCGATCAAAGACACATGCCATTCTGTTAGCGTTAAAGGTGTGTGCATATACCGATTGTACACGCGTGCGTTGACGATCCGTGGGCAGCGTTCTACGGGAGAACTGGCGTCGTACCAACAAAAGATGTTCCGGATAGACGACCACGTTGGCATTGCCATCGCGGGACTTACATCGGATGCGCGTGTACTGAGGTACGACGACACTCCGCAGTATGACGGGACGCAGTGATTCACGCCGATGCTCTAGCAACTTCATGCGACAACAAGCCCTCAATGAACGCATGATCTTCAATCGTCCGATGCCCGTCAACCGACTCGTTTCTGCTATCGCCGACAGTGAGTTTGTATCATCCGCAGACGTCAGATATGTTGGCTCATCATTCTTTCTTGCATTTGTTTCAGAGGCGCAAACGAATACCCAAGAATACGGACGTCGGCCATATGGTGTTGGTTTTCTTGTCATCGGTCAGGATCAAACTGGACCTCACCTGTACGAATTTTCACCTTCGGGGAACTCATACGAGTACTTTGCTATGTCGATCGGTGCGCGGAGCCAAAGCGCCAAGACGTATCTGGAGAAGCATTATGAAAGTTTTGCTGATTGTACGTATCTCCTTGCTGAGCACGGCGCTGTGCATTCAAATTACCCAATCCTCGTATAGGTACGCTCGAAGAGTTGATCAAACACGGCTTGCATGCACTCCGCGAGACGCTCCAACAAGATAAAGAACTCAACACCAACAACACCTCGGTTGGCATCATTGGTCCAGCTGGTCTACAGGAAAAACCTACTTCGCCTCAAGGTAAATTCCGCATCGTCGAAGGGGAGGCAGTGCGGTTTTATTTGGAAAGTATGGATGTGAAAGCGCCAGCGGACGGTACGGTCCCTGTACCCGCTGCAGCGCCTACTGAAGATGTACAAATGTCCGGTTGAGGTTAACCTAAACAATGCTTTGCTTGTAAAACACCGCGACTTCAATGGAACAAAAATCACAAGGTTGTACGCGCATGAAATATTATAACGATAACTGAGTGTGGATGGTATGTTTACATTATGAATTTAAAGGTAACAATGTTAGGCTCTATGACTTGGATTTTTGGCGCCTATCGATGCGTTCCGCCAAAGCTGAGCTGCTACGCCAGGTCGGCGAAGTGCGACGAGCAAGTGCACCACCGCACTCAGTAATGCCACGCTTCCTGCTTGGTGTGCAGCCGCAACGGGTACGGGTACGAGGTAAAGCAAAGTAGCGAGACCCAACAAAACTTGGACATTTGCCATCGCAAAGGCAGCCGTTATGGAAGCTCGGGCAGTCGGCGGCAGCAACGCGCGAATGGCACTTCGACGACTATGGGCAAAAAGGAGACAAGTACTGACGTACGTCGTCATCGCCTAAAGCGAGACATTAGGGCTGAAATGAGCGGCGGACAATGGGTGTGAAAACTTGCCAGAACGCGATGGTCAAATTGAACTGTGATAGGATTTTCAAAAATGTTCCTCCACCAAACATCAGATCCGTCCGTGTTCCTGGCATACGCAAAAGAGAAGAGTTCGTCCAAGGGAGGTGCAATGCGACCACCCATATACGGGAACTCGTTATATAGTAGTCCAGCATCCAGGCCCGCAACGAAAGCACCTTCCAGGCTCGTGAGGGCTGTCCACATATAGTAACATCCACCACCTACCTGACAACGCAGTCAGAAATACGAGTGCCGCTAAGGCACGGGAATATCGAGTGAACCGCTTGACCGTGGGGTTGGAGAGTACTTCTTGCCATGATACAGTGCTTGTTCCGCTCCAGAGACCTTTGTGTGCATACTTCCAATCCTTGATGGCCGCCAGACCTGTACCAAGCATTCCCGCATAAAGCAGGACAGCAGTGCCAAGGTGGGCTGCAAGGCGGTATTGGGAGACGCGCGGTACAGCGCCAGGAGTGTCCATGATGGAATCCTCAAGGCCAGATTTAACCATGTACCATCCGAGAACCCCTTGGAAACCAAGTAGTAGTGCCATGCCAGTTAGCTTTGCGGGCATGGAAGCAGTAAGCTTCTTCCTGGACGCAAAGTAGGCCAATGGAAGTACGAATGCAACACCGATGACGCGTCCCAAAACACGATGACCCCATTCCATGTAAAATATGTTCTTGAATTCATCTAATGATATCGAATGATTTATCCTGTCGGAAGGATTAACTGTCTCTGGGCAAAGCTAAGGGAAGCAGGAATGGCACTGACAACTTGAATTCTGGGGTTGCCTTGTACTTTTGAAACTCGTTGTTCCAGTCCTGATCATCGAGAGGGGGTAAGATACCAGTGATTGGCCGCCATTCTGTGATGCTGAGACCAGACTCTGTTAGACGCGTGACACCTCCGACCACAATGACGGCAAAGACTAATGCCGATGAAAAGAGAAGCCAACCGCCGACTGCAGGTGGTGCCAGTATGGGTAACTTGGAAGCATTGCCCCCGGGCTGGGCCGTGGCAGTTGACAATAAGCGGGAGTTGGGGAACCGCAAAGCTTGAAGTCTCTTCATGTCCGGACGCTCTATGCGCACTGGTGATAGAGTATGACATGGTCGGAGTGGCAGTCGCCGCAAGATATGCGAGCTGAGGCCACCGATCGGTAGTGTAGCAGCTCCATGGACGCCACGAAAGGCTGGTTGGAACACGGCGCGAAGCATGAGCATTGCCAGGAGGGAGGCGACTCACAACGACCGAACACGTGATGCGAATGAGCAGTCAAAGAACTCAAGACTTTGCTGTACAACATGCTCTCATCACTGGCGAGGCGACTCACAGCGTCAAGGCCGGTCCCCCAGGTACTGCGATCACTGTCGACGCCTCCTTCCCAGTCTACAGACGCGGAAAGCACTATAATCGCAAAGCTAACGGAGCGCTTCTCCCCATCTGAGCTCGCTGTACAGGACGTTTCTGGTCAGTAGTCGTTCATACCACTCACACTACCAGTACACGGGTCAAACTGAGCCTCGAACGCGAACTAATTCGCAATCTCAGGAGGATGCGGCTCGTTCTTTGCAATCAAGATCGCTAGCGATGCATTCAAGGGCCTATCGACGGTGAAGCAACACAAACTTGTCACGCAAGTTTTAAAGCAGGAAATCCAGGGTATCCATGGCCTACAGGTTAGTTCTCGGCGAATAGTCTGACAATGATTGATCGTTTAAGAATAGATTAAAACATTAATACCCTCATAATCCCTGGTGATGGAAATCTGGGGGTCTCACATAGAACTTGTTGTGCATCTCGAGTTTGCAATTACAGAAATTAACTGCGGTTCCTTGCCCTGCTTAGTTTCAGGATTTGTTGCACTACCAACCCTCGGGGACCTGGCTTCCTATCGAATGCTTGGTTTCCTACGCAGGGCCAAGAGTGAAATGGCCTCTCGACTGTATTTCTCGTGGTTCGGGTCGTCCTTAACCTGCATGAATTGTGAGGCACACGAATCGACAGACTAAGTTGCAATACACGCCTCTTTCCAACTGAACTTCTTTTTGAGTAGAGTGAAGAAGCGTTTATCCGCCTGCAACCATAGGCGCTTAGTAATGGTATGACATTTCTCTGAAGGAAACGCGATACCTTTCGCCTCTTTTTGTAGCAAAACAGTATCTCCGTTCCTTCCGTTGCCAGCTCTGAGAGCGTCTCTATCAGAAGCGCAAATGCCGGCTCAAAGTAAACACAGTCTGCTGCCAGGATCAAATCTGGTCGAGGTATCTCTGGAGGCGGTGTCTCCCCCCTTAGATTCCGCAGTCACCGTGAAAATCGGACCTGAGTTATTTTCGCTCACCAATTTAGTTCTGACACGATAACAGAAGATTCAAGCTGGTTCAATTTCACGTTTTCTTGCATGATATCGAGCATTGGTCTGTAATCTGAGTCAGTCATGCATTGCAAACCATTGATATAGGGAGTTGACTAACGCTTGGTCAGTAACCCAAACTCGGCCGCCAAGTTTCCCGGCGACCAATCCAACTAAACCAGTTCCACTGCCCAGCTCCAAGACAGTTCTTCCTGTGCAGTATTCTTCGCCACGAAGAGCTATATAGCTCGCGAGAACCTGTGGCGAAAGAAACGCTCCAAAAAGACGTTCTGAGGGTACCATACTGACCTCCCCTGCCGGCCAAGCAATCCCTCCACATCCGGGGCTCGCATCTAGCTTGAGTACGATATCTATGAGGGTAGAGCACCCGTAGTTGGGGAACGATAGCCGAACAAGTTCATCATGTGTCGACCATGGTTGGATAGGAAGGATGTCCCACCCACTGCTATCATCTCCGGCAAGAGTTTCGTCCGCTTTGAGATGACGAAGTGGGTCGAGCGCGTCAAGCGCTTCATCCAATGCTATCTCGTTACCAAGGACAGATGAGTCGAAGTCTGCCAGCTGAGCACCATTCGGTACGATCATTACGTGGAAGAATCGACGTGAGCGACTTGGCGGCTCGTCAGAATGTGTCAGAGTGCGATGGCAATATCAATTCAATCATGACTCACTTGGCCCCACTTGCTTCTTCGATATGGTTATGATTGGATGCCTGACCTTTCTAAGGTTAGCCTGCCCGAGATCAAATGACGGTAACTGATGGTCTTTAAGAAGGCACTATCATAGTACCAGATCCAAATTAGGGGGGGTGTCCGCCGCGGCACGCGTCAGACTTCGGCGAATGATCTGGAGTTACACCCCGATGATAATGCCACGAAGTCATTCATCTACATCAGTCGTAGTCTCGACAGCTCGACACGACGAGGTATAATTTATTCGGTCCGAATCGGCGGTGCAGCTGAACTCGGGACCCTGACTGGTCTCCGTGCAGGCTTACACCTGAAGCTTGGCCACTGGTACTCATTGGCCAAATTCTTCGAACTTTTTTTACGCTGATCAAGCATGACAGAAGGACAAAGTGACTCGGATCGATTGAAGCAACGGCTTCGTGCAGGTTCCGAAATGAGCGGGTGTACGCCAACTCCTGCATGCTGGTCCACTTGAGTCACGCAGATTACGTCCGAGTCTCACAGGTTACATCAAAGATCTGATCAGTGCCCTGACAAGCGGTGTCGAGAGAAAACACCGCCCATATCCCACTTGGTTTAATTTTGTTTGAACTAACTACATTCAGCTCCCCAGGTCGTCCCTTTTAACCCTCACGATGAGGCCTTTTCATCCACTGGCCCATCAACGCCGCCCCACGCTTCTTGAAGGCCCATAAAACAGTCCCGTCCGACTTCTACTATATCTGCTTTCCTCCATTGAATGCACCACAGACACCCTCGTCATGGACGACTCTCAACCCCTTCAAATGCTTGTCCAAACAAAAACGTACCGAGTCCGCGGACCTCGTCCCCATAGCTGGATACCATCTTCGCTCGACACATTCTCGAATGAACAACATGAAATCTGGTCTTGGGACATTGCACGAGGACCAGAATTATCTCGCGGCTCCACTGTCCGTTCAACGAACTCGTCCGAATCATCGGATTCATCATGGGATTCAAGCATCTCTTCTTCATCCTCATCTCCACTGCACACACCGACCACACTCTCCGAATATGATGTGAGACCATACAACCATCGCACTCGCAGACGAAAGCCTGTAGGGCCTCGCGCGCCCCTCCACACTCCCTACTGTGACATGGTACCACCACTCGCGATAAACACCTCACTGCAAATAGCTCCACATCCGCAGCGAGAAGCTCCTGTAAGCTCACCTGTCAAGAATATCGACAAGGTCCAATCCCCACAGATCCCCCCACTCCCATTCAGTACTCCAATCCCGACTAATTTCCTTTTGGATTGGGACGCTATATTTGAGATATTAGCAACCTCGGACCCGTATCCAATGGACTCCGGGAATTAGTAAGTACCACACTGCCGTGGCGCCAAGAGGTTCATTCAGTGCTTAGCCTTGTTTCCTTCCAGATGTCTGGTCTGTGTGCCCGACAACGCCCGGTTGATGTATACCTCGCCCGCCATATACCACACCTTCTTAGACTCCATCGCTAATTCTTATTTTTATTCATGTATCGTCGTCAAGGACATTGGAACTGTGCGATCTTCTTTTTTTACCTCTTCCTTATGACTACCCACTCGTCACACGAATTGTACTTTTTTCCGACGACCCCTTTAGCATCCGAGGCCTGTACGAAGTGTACAAATAGATTTATTGATAGATATTTGACCGAGATTGGTAACCAGCTTGACATTACTTGCGCCACGATGGGATCATCCTAGAGTCTGGCATGGCGACAGTGCCGATAGGATCAACAAGCCGTAATCACTTGAATAGTAGTCAGTACTTTAACGTCAGCCCACTGTCCCTCCTGTAGACAAAGCATTCAGGTGCGGTGAAATCTCTGGCGCATGAAACGACCAAGACTGATCTGGCAGCCTCACCTTCATTAGGTTTGTAATATTGTGATTCATGAACGCCGACAGAGGTTACTCCATACATATAAGATGATATGTCATCTGGGGCTTGGGAATTATATGACTCGAAAAGTTGAGTGATGCGACAGCCGAGAGATCTTGCCTCACCGTCGTGCGACAATCGTGCGAATTGGCCAGGGACTCAGATGGAAAGGGGTGCATGGGGCAGCAAGGTTAGACCTTACAGGGCCGTAGTCCCCAAACAGCCTTGCTGGAGGAAAGTTGGTCATCTTCCGTGTGTCGCGATAGTATTTCTACTCTTGTTTGGATTTGATCTCGCCGGAACTTCCCCGAATATGGGTGTCTGGGGCGCGCAAACGTGAGTTTCCAGTGAAGATGGATTGATGGTGGTTATGTTTGTTTCTACCAGTGCGCCACCATGCTTTCATTTTATTTACCGGGTCGGGGTCCAATGACGAAGAAAGGCTCGGTACTCTTACCTGTGCATGGTTATCGACGCGGACATGGTTGACATGCTCCGGATTCAATGGTTCAGCGTTCAAACGTTCAACGGCGGCTACAGTACTCGTTCAAACATGGAACGAAATAAAAACGGACGTGATTTTGTCATGTGGCCTTGGAGCTCGTCCGTGGATGGCAAGTTTGCAAGATTTAGAATACGCAGGGTGGGGTGGGACACACGTGTTCGTCTCGAGGCACGTTAGGGACTGGTGTGTCTTCTGGAATGTTCACTCCTGACAGTGCCACCATTCGTATGCTTATCAGCTGAACTGAAGCCCTTTCTCTGTATCAGTTGATATTCGTCATTCAAATCAGATGATGGTCCCATTGCGCAACAGCGAGGAATTCTGTTCGAATGGCGCTCCGTTTTCCCGTCTTTCCGGCCACCATCCATCCGTGGTTTCCCGTTGTGTCGCAGCGCGCCGGTGGATCGACCGTTTGAAATTCCATAACTTGGTACGGAAGGTTACGTCGCACCACCGTCCCACCTTCCTATACTGTAGCCAATGACCTCAATGCATCCTCGAGGCAGAGTCTGGCCAGCCGCATGCGTGATGTGACTGTCAGGTATAAAGGACGCTGACCTTGCCATTACTCCCTCCCATTCCTATTTGTCACCACTCATAAGAATGTCGTACTACGACCCCTACTACACTCCCAGGTCTCGGCGAGCATCTTTGAGCTATGTGCCAGCTCCGTCATCTTATCATGATCCACTTGTTAGTCAGCACTCGTTCGTTTCTATAGTTTTTACTGACTGCCCCGACAGACCTACTCCCAACCAGCCTACTCCCCGACAGCCTACTCTCAACCAGCCTATTCTATGTACGCCCCGAGCAATATGAGCAATCCTCACATTACATGTGCGACTTCATCAGACTGGTTGGACGTGTTCTCAACGCTAACAACGTCTAGCTTACGATGATCTAGATCTCGACCCATACTATATGGATCGTCGAGGATCTTATCCCTCCTTGGCCCAGCCCTTAGCATTAACTCGACCTCGTCGTTCATCGTCCGTATCATATTCTTCTTCCCCTTACATCGACCCGCTTCGCAGGGGGTTCGGACGTGTCATCAAGTTCAAGCGCAAGGGTGGCTTCCGACCAGGCATCACGATTGGGGAAGCACAGGCCAACGTTCGACTCTCTGGCGCAGAAACGTATACATTCCAAGACCTCGGCGTAGATGTCAGGGGAAAGATCTATATGAATATCAGGGTAGGCGTCTGACATGTAACGACTCTCCTAATCTCATTCATTTCCGTCAGTGGCCCGGATATCCCCCACTCAACTACGAGATTCCTGTGGATGGATACGGCGGTTACGTCGATATCCAATCTCTTGCCAGGCGGGCAGGTCGTGCCGTATCGCATTACCTTCAGGTTGGCTGCGTCCCCATCCCGTGGAAGTTATTCCTTAACCTGTTCTCATCCTTAGGCCAATGTGATACCGATTCGTTGGGATCGAATCGAGATGCAGTATCTGGAAGAACTATCCATCGGAATGTGGCATCTCAAAATGAACGCCCAGTAAAGGGTGTCCTCGCATTCCGCTCCATGCGTGTCCGATCACTTGTTGGTTGTCACCTGCACTAGTTCCGCCGGACCATTTGATATGTCCGGGTCATGCATGTCGACGAATGTAACGCATACCATGACTCCTCAGTGTACTGATATGTCATTTTTAATATTATTTACGCATACTGCTTTCGTCGCGCGCGCACTTCCGATTGCTATCATGAGGTGTGGCGGATTCTTCGGGTGCGTCCGGTAATGATCAAATATCTGATTGCTTCGATGCGGCTGGCGGCGGGAAGGCGACGCGGACATGACCTACTCTGGCTTCCTGTGAAAAAGACTGTGACGGTTACGTATCTACGTTATCTACGACAAATTCGTCCTCAGCTCCGGTGGTATAGGGTGTTGGGGATCTCCGAGGTGGCGAGGTCAGTCACGTCAGGGACGGTGTTCAGCGATACTCGCTGCAAAGGCAAGCCTTGGACTTCTTCAGGTCATGCCGCACCGCAACTGTCTAACTTTATAGCGAAAACGTTTTATGCGACAGTAGTCGAATTTGTCAACCAGCCCATAGCCACGGTTATGGTTTCATACTGTGCCAGTGACTCGGATGCTACGCTCGTCGGACGGATTCTCGAAAAATACCACTCTCTCAATCACAAACCAAACGATGGAACGTACACCGTGCTCGCAGCGCTCGCGTTGAGTCCTGCTGGTTTATCCTCGGACCTTTCACCGCAGATCATCGCACTCGCGGCAGGATGCAAATGCCTCCCGAGGGATCGCCTGCCTGAGTGGGGCGACGCCCTGCACGACTCGCATGCAGAGGTCCTCGCGCGCCGATCTGCTCGTCGCTGGTTTCTCGAAGAGATTCAGCGGCAGGTCTCGTGCGGGCACTCGCGGTGGCTGACCAAAGATACCGACGGGATATTTCACCTCAAGGACGGCGTCGACATGGTCATGTATATCTCTACGCCACCCTGTAAGATTGCCCCAGGTTTGTCGACCGCGTCCCAAAGATGTTGACAATCACCTTTTCGTATTCGGTTCGGCATTCGATGTGTCTGATCGGACTGGCGGTTCGACGTGGACTCAAAATACTGAAGGCGGCGACGCGTCGATGCGGTTTCTCGCGTCATACCAAGACGCAGAGATCGCCAGAGTCAAGGATGCCACCCCTTTTGAGCCGCTTCCTCAAACTGCGGCCTCCAGAGGCCGAGACAATTATGCCCTGCTTGGCGTGTTGCGCACGAAACCCGGTCGGGCTGATTCGCCGCCTACGCCGTGCATGTCATGCAGCGATAAAATCGCGCGGTGGAACGTGCTCGGTATCCAAGGCGCCCTCGGATCGGCCTTTCTCTCCCCGATCTACATTTCCAAGATCATTATCGGAGAAGTTTCCGACCACCTCCAATCGGACGTGAGGCAGGACTGCGAGAGAGCATTTTGGGCACGCTTGTCGGACGTTTCGGGTAGCTGTCCCTCTCTTTTGACGAGTCTCATGTTGTTGATCGCGTCGCACCTTAGCCCTTCCATCTCCTTTCCATGTTCATCGGCCAACGATCGTTTTCACGCCCATGGCATTCAAGTATGCCAAACTGTCGATCTCCTCTTCCGGTAGCGCCCGGTCGTTCAGCGAATGTAACGGCTCATCTCAACGACCATGCTGTCTGTCCCGGCTAACGCGGCTTCTCTTGCATTTAGCGCTGTGCTGGATCGCGGATTCATCCGTGCAGCACGAAATTCTGATCAATGGTCTGAAACGTGGCGTTCCTCCGAAACATCGTTTCAAGGACATGTTTTGGTGGGTCTTCTTGGCAGATAATCCGGTCTTATTTTGTCATCGCACGCACGTTGGCTAGGCCACAGCTCTCGAAGGTGTCCATGTTCAGGCTTTACCGTGACACGGTATTACTTCTCCGTGGTGCGTGTCCGACGAAAAGCTGTACATATTATGAAGCAAAGCAAAGCATTGCTCATTACCAAGCCGTGAAGAAACGCCTACTGGGAGAAGGGTGCACTTTCGCGGGTTGGGTTACGAGTGGCAAACGCTGGGAGAGTTTTGCGTCTACCCCTCTGTAGGGGAATGGGACCAGGCAGACGTAACAAGGTCATCATATTGATTTAAGTATTACAATCATAGACTGCCAAATGTGAAATTACCGTCATAAAGCACCGTAAATAGTCTAAGGTTAGGTAGCAGTTGAGTCTAGATTTCATAGTCAGCAACCATCGAAAGGCTACTGATCCTTTCGTTCTTCGGAATTATTGTTGTCGTCTTCGACGCAATCATCAAGGGGTAGCGCCCTGTTGTCAATGAAGGGCGTGTTGGCGAGTGACTCCACATCCGTGAGTGGGGGGCTGGGGCGTCCGTAACGATTCTCGGCAAGCTCCTTGCGTAGTGCCTCCAATTCGCGCTCGAATCTGCAGAAATCATGGTAATTGATATACAAGGAATGGATGGGTGACGGGCGGTACGTACTTGCGCCCAAAGACTTCGATATAGAATCCTCCACCGTTCCACACGCTCACAGCAAAAATCAAAATCAGGAACGTGCCACTCCACCGTGGGCTGTCATACAGCAAGTACACCGCCGGCAGTTCCGTTAAAAGAGAATACACTAAGAATTACTGCATTCAGTGGCAATGACGCATGAGGGCAGAGATATGCTTACCGAATTGACCAGTCATGAAGTAAGCTTCACGCTTCTCCGGACGAGTTCTATCAAGCGCACGACCAATCGCACCACGTTTGTCGTTAAGAAGAAATGACAAGGACGTCGTCCTCTGCCCAGACTCAATCTTCGTGCGTCGATCTACATAGACAAACTGCAAATATATATTCAATTGTTTGCGATAACGAGTTCGGCATGTTGGTCACCTTCCAGTACAAGAGTTGCCATATAAGATCTAGAAGAAAGTTAAGCAGAGGCCACGGAGCCCCGGACGCCACTTACAGATAGCACCACTGATAAGCAAGGCGCGTGCGGGGTTCAAGTGGGGTAACGCCGCAAGTGCAGGAAAACGTTTATCCGACCCAGGATAAAAATGCCTATACCAGATTTAGAGTCAAACTTTGTAGTATTCGGTGATGACATCAACGACCTACCGAATGACAGTGAATGTGAACGGAGCATAGATGTGGATGAACAGTGACGTCACTTTATCAGAGTCGTGAAACACAAGGCTGTTTCTCCACGTGACCACCGCGCTTGCAAGGGCGCCGTGCGAGAGGCAATAACAAGCCATGAATAACGCCGTGTTGCCGGGAAAGAACCAAAGGTAAATGAAGTTGAGGATCGTAACATAGTAACAGAGGTCGAATAGGAAATAGTGCCAGGAGCGCTTCTTGTAAGTGTAGGCACGGAGAGGGAGTAGATACAGCCCCTGAACCGTGTATGCAACGTGGATCCACCTGAAACGTGTAATCAGCATTCTTCGCTTGCGTCCGTAGAGAGCTCATACTCTGGGGCCATCCCAAACAACAGTGCCGATGCCAATAAGGACATCACACCAAAGAAAAAAGAAACCTTGTCACGCGTTCGAACAACTTTTGCCGAATGCCACGATGTCACTAGAGACTGCATACGCGCAGAGACCTACGTATGCGAGTAAGAATGACTACTGTAACACGCAAAAAAAAAGCAAAACCTTCAACTTGAAATTCTTAATTTCACGATCGAGATTCTCCGCGAGCACATCGCCAGACTGTGCACGCTTTTTGAGTGCCTCCTCAGCTTTCATCTTGAGCCTGTCACTATGTCTTTGAATCTGCCGCTGCAGCAGGTCCAATCGAGAGTCGAAATATGTCTCCATGGTATCTGTACGAATTCATTCGTGAACCACCGTCATAAGGAAGCCCACGATACACACCGAGTAAGGTAAAGGCCCCAGCCCAATCCGACATATCGTCGCGGAGAAACCGTTCGAAAGGTACTGAGAAGAAGCCCATACCGGTGAATGCCTCCGCTCTTGAAGGAGATGGTGGCCGAGAAGCCATTATATATCACGACTAGGACAATGAGGAAACTTGACGGGTTGGTGGTGGTACAAAGCGAGCTGACATTGCTTAGTCAGCAAACGTGTCATTCAGTTTGAAGGATTGAACTGTGGGTTCTATTCTAATGAAGGGATATACAAAGGTCTACACAAGGGAGAGATCGCCGAACTTCTCTTTGTAACCTAAACGAAAGTTAGCACGTCAAGTATACAGAAACCACACGGGATTACCTGGCACGCTGAATTTACCCTTCTTCACCATGGTGTCAACCGTCTCCGTCAACCGCGGGTGGGAATCCTCAAAGTCGGATATCTGTGCGACGGAATTTCAACGCCAACCAATTGACCATAAAGTAAGACGCACGGTCAAGTCCTCGAACGGACGGGCCTCCTCAATGTTGGCCAGAGTGGCTTGTAGATCCTTCAACTCGACATCAATTTTTTGTGCAGTCTCTTTGGCCTTTGCAACCTGTAATGTATCGGACATTAGATGGAGATACGTTGTCAGAACTCGAGCAACTGACAGCTTTAGTCTCAAAGGTCTCAATAGCTTTGATGTGTGCACTAACGTCGTACGTGACAGGCTTGAAATCTTTCAGCAGTTTTTCTGCCTCGTCGACGATCGCTGTGTTTCTTAGGACAGAACGGTAGTGAGTAAAGTCGACCGCCGTCGGTTGAGACGCGTATTGGGCATGTATGCGTTGCGCATCACCGTGCCGCTTGCGGAACGCCTGGAGAGCAGCAATTGTCTCTGGTTACGGTGAAGTAAGCATCTACACGCCGTCTCCTATGAAGGTGTTAACCTTTTCCCAGTCCAAGCGTCGTATAGAGGCGGGTGAAATCCTGTCGAAACTAAATGGAATGGCGAGTGGGAGAGAAAAGTAGTGAACTTACGACGGCAGCGCTGGCTACTTTCGAGGCCATGATCTAGCGCGAAAGGTGAACTCGGTGTAGCAGAGAGCAAAGGACAGCTCGTACGGATGCTCGGAATTGCAGGTCTTGGAGGGAAGTCGGTTCCGGGAACTACCGGCGCACCCGTATTTTTTGTTGATAAATAATTATTTCTGGCCACGAAACTACTCGACGAGCATTCTCACGTCCAAGCCATGCAGCCTCTACTCAGGGTTGCACAGTTCGTTGGATTTCGAGAGGTTGAGCGCTGAGCTCCATTCGTGAAACGATGCTTATCAACGTGCTGCCCTCGTGTGCGTGAGAGCCTACGATAGTTGATGTCTTCCTCGACAACACATGCATGATCAGCTGACTTATCTCCGTCAGCATGTAGCCCCATATAAATGCAATCTTGTTTCTCGTTCAGAGTTTCCGAATCATTGGGCTCGTCCGCTTTGATCATGGAATCGAATCCGGGCTGGTTCGAGAAGCTAATGTCCGCGGTTGGATTACACAGCATCGGACAAGACGACACTCCCCCTGCCAGCTCCAATGACGTATCCAAGTTGCATGACACCGTGCTCCACGGCCTCGTCCTATTGGTTTTCCTCGGGGCTTTAAAGTGGATGTGGACCAGAGAGCGCCTTCGGCCTGGTGATACCCTCCTCTTCGAGGCAGATGTCTTCAAGGGCGAAGCCAAGAACAAGAATCGTGAGCATGGAGGTGAGCCTGGCTTCCCTCGTATTGGAACGAACACTCACCGGCATCTGCGTCTAGAGTGGACTCCGCAAGCTTTCGACTATCCAAAGGTCACCCCTTGCGCATCCGAGCTTAGGGATATGAACCCCGTCCCGTACCGACCATTCCGGTGGGGTGAATATCAGTGAGTTCCATTCAGATCATGACGTATTGAACAGTCTAGTTGACGCCTGAAAGTGTCACGATGGGCATTCGAGCCATGCCCTGGAGCGAATGGATTGAGCTCGATTCCACTTACCCAGTCTATCAGCGCGTCCGCAGCTTCAGATTTGAAACCCGGGGCAAAGGCGTCGTCCGTGTCTTGCCTGCTCGTGAAGATGGTGTCGTCAAGGTTGCGGGAGGGGCAGAAGCGGGTATGTGATATCCATCCTGAGATCGAGGTTGACCTCCTCATGGTGTTCGTACAGCGAAGGAATTAGTGTATGAGCTTGCAGAATATCTTTCTCGGCGGTATCCCACGTCGTTCCGTGTCACTCGGATCTCATCTTCGTCTGTTCCTGCTATTGGCGGAGTGCCGCTCTCGTGGGACGGAAACCTACCGATCTGCAGCATCGAGGTCAAGGACACCGGTGCCAAATTCGACTTGAGTAGTTTAAACGCCCTTGAAGGCGTGGAGATGGGGGAACGGGCAATGGGAATTGTAACTGGACTGTGCGTCATATCTGTGCATATATGACGTGCTTTTAGTGAAGAGACAGCAGGGTGCAAGAAGACATTGCTATTATGATGGAAGGTGACCGGTCGTTCTCATTCCGCGTGGTGACCTATTTGTCGCGGTGGTTGCTGACTGCAGCGCGGCACAGGATCGGACGGGAAGTATTACTTCCAGGCGGGATCAATATGTACCGCAGGTTATTGGGCAGACATGTGTCGAGTTAGGTATGTTTGACTGATAGCGACGTAATGTAGGGTTCTGGCGCATGGACGACAAAATTGGCAAGTCACTGGACGAGATACATGTGTCAGGGAATGTACCACGATGTGCGTGCTTGGTCGTGCCACTACGGGTGATGTAAAGTTTTGATTTGACTCATTCGCTTATTGGTTATCTCAGTCAAGGAGAAACTGGAAATGAGCATGGAGCGGTTCTTCAGACGCATGCCTTTAGATAAGCCAGTGATACGAAACAACTATTTTATACAGGTCGTAAAGCCTGGAGAAAGAGGGAAAGAGGGGGATGGAGGAGGGGAAACAGCACCGGAAGCAGATCCGGAGGAGCTGGGGTGGTCAGAGTCGACGAACGGACCCGAGGATGGGTTCCAGCATGGGCATGGACACAGCGCGGAGCCAGCATCGTACCTTGCGCCGGGTACACTCCGCGTGCGCAGCGAGCGTCAGACGTTACGGCGACTCCCACGGACAGGAGCCATCATTTTCGGGATACGTACATATCTATTCAAGGTCGAAGAGCTGGCGAGGGAACGGGGGGTGTCAGGTCGCCTTGCGAGCGCCGTTCGCAGCTGGCCAGAGGACGTTGGGATCTACAAGGGACGGAAGCTGTACGAGGATGTTCTGTTGGGATATCTGGACGAGTGTGCGGCGCAGGAGGGGGAGAGTGGACCTGAGCGAGGGTATCCGTACTGACGGTGTGCGGGGGAATAAGGAGCGTGGCAGGTATGACGTGCATCAGATCAATATCGGATCTGCGATAGGAAGCTTCAGGTGCATTTGAACTCCGCTTGAAGTCGAATATAACACGACTACGTCAGACGTCGTCATCCCTTCTCGCAACCCTCTCTACTGGAAAAACGACCGATTGCGCACGGGCCACCGAAGACGAGCTCACGGCCTTCTGCAAAGTGTCTTGTTGCGTCCGAAACGCAGGTATCTGCGATTCCGACACTCACCGACCTGAGCTAAATGTGTGTCCGACATAGGCTGTGTCATTCTCCCAGTGTGCGTCACTTTGCGACCTCTGTCGTCATAGTCGTACCTCCTTTTCCCCACTCCCGACGTCATACCTTGTATCAGTATGCCTGCCACTCCTCCAAAGAACCGCGACTCCCCCTCCGCCGAACACCACCAACTGCCCCCGCACCGGCAGTCTGTCCGGCAGACCCGCTCTGACTTTGATCTGGAACCCAACCCGTTCGAGCAGTCCTTTTCCCGCCCCTCCCACATCCGCCACACTTCGGCATCTCGTCGAGACTCGGCTTCCCCCGCCTCAAATCACTCTTCCCGCGCTTCTCAGCCCGACAGACCCCCCTCGGCATCTTCCATCTCGCACCCCAAGAATGATCCCGGCCGTTCCTCCCCACGCACCGTCCTTCCCCCGGTCGCTGCAATTGCCTCCCCCTCCGATCAAAGCTACAATTGGCAGTTCTCGACTTCCCTCGCCAACTCTCTCCGAGCCGGCCCGCTCTCTCCTGCTATGCTCGCCGGCCCACAGCAGGGCTCCGACTCCGCCCCCCATCTCCCTTTTGACCCTGCTTCTTTTCGCACCGGTCTCACACCCAGAACCGGTCTCACCCCCCGCACAGGTCTCACTCCCGGAACTGGTCTCACCCCCCTTGTCGGCGGGCCAGTCTCCTTCCCGCCCCCTTCCCCAAACACCGCTGCTTTCCTTGCCCTTATGAACAATAACAGTACTAACTCTGCCAACGCCACTATCACTCCAAATACCCTCTCGGCGATAAACGGCGTGCTTAGCAACTCTTCTAACCAATACACAGCCGCTACACATGCGCCCGTCACGAGCTCTCATCTTTCCACCTCAGTCACGGCGAACCAAGATAGTGATTCTGGTTACATCACCACCAATAGTGCGACGAACACCGCCGCAAATGGCTTGTACTTGCTATCGCAAGCGCACCAGGAGCTCACGAAACGCGAAGAAGCCCAGGCACGTGCCAATGGCGCTGCAGCAACGGCCCCTGCAAATAACCGCAGGGGGACGAAACGCAAATCGTATGACACAGGAAGCCCCCCTCCACCCGCGACCCGCACTGCAGCTCCGCCGGCCCCACCAAAACGTACTCGCGCCAACACCGTAAACAGCACCAGCACCAGCAGGGGGCGAGACTCGGAAGAGGAGGAGGAAGAAGAGGAGGAGGAGGATGACGATGACATGCCCCATCAACATCAGCAACACCAACAGTCTCAAAACGGGGGGCCCAAGACTACGAAACAGAAAAAACCAGAGACCGAGGAGGAGAAACGTAGAAACTTCTTGGAACGCAACAGACAAGGTTCGAATAGTGTCTGCTCATAATACAGCACTTGAACATTCATTTAGCCGCACTAAAATGCCGCCAACGGAAGAAAGCATGGCTGGCTTCCCTCCAGGCGAAGGTCGAATTACTCACGACCGAAAACGAGCGACTCACGTCTGCACTGGTGTCCTCGCGAGAAGAAATTTCCCGACTTTCAGCGTTGGTTGGCAACAATGTTATTGGGCCGGGAGGACCGACGGTGGGTCCCGGTGTCGTACCATCCAACGTAGTGAACGGGGTCGCACCTAACGGGCAACCTGTTAGCATGAGCCTCAACATGGCCACGAAAGGTGCAGGCGCAACCAACGCGACCTCCGCACGAGCGTCTTACGGGTACTGAGTACCCCCAAGCATTTCAACGCCGAGTCCTGACGTTATCGTATGCATCATTCTCGGGTGAGTCCTCGCTGGGATGTGGCAAAGGCGTGGGTTTTACTGACTGGCCTAGGAATGATAAATAATGCTCAGCACCTGAGATGTCTATACACGAAAAAATGCTATCTTCGTGCCGACTTCACTCACGCCCGTAGTTTCGACCCCATCATCACCCACTTTCGCCTGCGCACGTCCAATTGTATGGTTACTTGTACTTTGCATGGAGTGTTGGAGTCGTGACTGGCTCCTTACTCTCACCTACATCTAGATGACGCAGAAGGCGACACCTGCGTGTGATCATATGCTTTTTCCTGCCATGCCAGTTGTTCGCATGCCTTGGATGGTTTGACACATAAAAAGACGTGTACACTATGTACGATACGATTAGCAGTATAATATCCGCACATGATACACTTTCTCGACCTCTCATGCATACGTTTCATTGTCAATGGCGAAGTTTTGTTTTGATGGACACGATGAGACCGATGACGACATTGTGATCTCCATTGTTGAAAACGTGCAAACGGTGTGGCCGGTTCAAAATGCCCAGCGTGACGTCTTATTCCGAGGGTTTGGATGGATTCTCCCAGGATGTCGTGTTTACACGCAGCTTCGGTGCCTGTGATAACAACCGAATATCCACAACTTCCCCTCGTTCAAGACAAAACGAAACACACGGTCGTGGGAGCACCGATGCCAGTGGCTAATAAGTACGTACATACGCACAAACACGCTTCTCATTTCTTATGGTATGACATCATGACAGGGAGGTCAGGTAGGCGTAATTCTCCACTGATCGGATCTGTGGCGGGCCGCTAGCTGGGTCCTGACGATATGCGCCCTGTGCCTCCTTGGTCGCGTTTTGCTTCTGCGCCACCAACGCACACAAGGCGGCTAGGGTCACAAATCAGTATCGCTCTGATAAGGAGTCGAAGCCCGACTTACCCCCGGCTCCGCTCCCATCCTTGGCCAAGCCAATGTCAACGCGGCTTTCGATCTCGGAACCAACTAGAGCACGCAGCGATTCCCGCATCATGGACTGGAAGCGAGGATAATGTTCCACCAAGCTAGGGAAACCGGAGGCGGGAGAAGAGATATATCATCAGCTCACGCCCGTGACGGGTTGCAAACTTGGAAAACCGAACCTTCCATCAACGCCGACGCCAATTCGCTGTCCCTCGTCCCGCAGAGCAGTCATGGAGTCCTTGACTGTATCGCTTCCGGAGCATCGAGCACGACCTGTCTGCACCAAGACGGCAGCGACGGCACAGGCACTGAGACGTGCTGCACGTGCTGCCACGAGCCCGCAGACCTGGCGGACAACGTCTGCATCCGCCAGCGAGACATCAGAAGCGTCGATGAAACCGAGGCGCTGCACGATCACATCCCGGATTCGGGACAATCTTTCCTCGTCGGAAGCGCCAGCACTGGAGGCATATCTGCCGATTCCCTGCCAGGCTTCTTCGACCTCGCTCAAAACTGCTGTGTCGAGCCCCCACTGTTTGTTCAAGGACGGGGTAGAGCGTCCCCGGAAAAGCAGCGGTTTCGGACAGGCATCAACAAGACTAAGAACAACGTTCCGGGTCACTTCTCCGAGGTACATTCCCGATATAAATTTCTCGAATGCCTGGAAGCGGGGATTGATTGATTCGCGATCGAGCTTATTATCGAACGGTGTGGTCGGGAGCGCAGTCCGCTATGAATAGACCATGGGATGGATGGCCAATGGATGAACCAGGAAAAACGTACCGTGTTATTGAAACCTCCCCATTCGGTGTTGACGATCATGTAACCACCCTCAGCGGCAGCCGGGCCATTTCCGAACTTTGTGATATTGGCAACCTCTTCCACGTACGCGCCGTTCGTTCCTGTGCCAAAAATGGCGCCGAGAATACATCCTCCCGACGTGTACGCTCGTGATAGGAGGGCACCGACTGTCTGTAGACACGGGTGTTTCAGTCCACACGATCAAGGCCGAAATTCAATCAAAGTGGACTCACGTCGTTCACGAGTGCAACACATCTAACATGTATATGTTTCCTGTCGAAAGCATCCTGAAGGAGCTTGACGACGTCCTTTCCGATTGCATTTTTGGCAGCGAAACCCTTTGTCCAAGTGAGGAGCGTGCCAGAATCGAGAGCCGTTTGCTCTACGGGGAAAGAGAATGTGAGGGCGAGTGGGATGTGGGATGTACTGGAATCGTTGCCGAAAACGGAGTCGCGCTGTTGGTTGGGGGTAAGCGAAGGTGGAATAGCAGTGGAGGGCGAGCCAGAGTCGGTAAGGAATGCATCGACAGAGTCGGCGAGATAATCTTGAAGCGGCTTGTCACAGTTTACGGCAGCAAAATCAGGGGACCATACCAAATAGTGTGGTCGCCTCTCCGGTCTTCAAAGCCTCGGAAACCTTGTACTTCTGCTGACGAAGGGTGAAGGTTTTATCGCCATGCAAGGTCACCTCGCACACGCGACTAGAGTCGGTATTCAGCAACCAGCACGAGACATGACGGATCAACCCACAGGTTAGTGCCACCCAGGTCAAGGGCCAGGAAGGTGCTGCTCGGACAGATGGGTAGTGAGATGAAATATAAGGGCAGATAAGCGGGTGTCGAGACGTACCCGGTCTCGGAACCATCAGGGACTTCCTTGACAAAAGTGGGACTAAAGATGTGTTAAAACATGATTAATCTGCACAATGCAAGAGCATACATCATGGCCATGGAATGACCATAGTTGGTGAGACCATCCGCGGCCTCACGGAGGAAGGTGGTAGTGGTGTTTGCGGCGGCGTCATCCGAAACGGTGAACTGGATGCGGAGGGCGTCGAGAGCATCCTGCTGGGGCTGGGATGCGGGTGACATGACGTGGTAGAGAAGGAAGAAGAGACAGCCAAGCTGGCAGTGATTATAAGGAGTCCGACCGAGGTCACTTTGCAGGCTGTGTCATGACCTCTTTCGTCACTAGTAGCAATAACAGCGGAACGTTCAGCAGCCATCGAGCACATTGACACAACCCTAGCCTGCTGACCAAAAGCGGGTGTTACATAAATCCTGTAAAGACATCCCGCACATTTTTCGACCAGCCGTCCTTTTCTCCCAGTCAACCATGTCCCCCTCCCTTGCTGGCAAAAGCAGAGAATCGGGCACAGCGCGTGTCCTTGGTTCAGGTGCATCCGGTGAGCCACCACCTGTCCAGATGGTCGCATGCCTGGCTGACCTCGTCCGTAGGTGTTGCTGAGCTCTTGGTGTTCCACCCGGTGGATACATGCGCCAAACGGCTGATGAGCAATAAGGCAAAGGTGATAGTGTCGAGTCTCCTCTCATTCCCCAGCTTATCCCCAACCCGGCTCATAGGTTTCCTTTTCGACACTCAACAGCATCATTTTCCGTGATTATGCTACTGCCTCTGTCGGCCGCAAGTTTTTCTCTCTATTCCCCGGTCTTGGCTACGCCGCAGGCTACAAGATCGCTCAACGGATATACAAATTCGGTGGGCAGCCTTGGTTTAACGACATCATCTCGCGCAACTACAAGGATCATTTCACGAGTACTCTTGGCGAGCGAAAGGGAAAGTTGATGATCCAGGCCACCGCTGGAAGGTATGTGGTCGTATTACCTTTGCACACGCGCCATGTGCTTGACGTCCCGGGATCCAGCTTGACTGGAATTGGCGAAGTGGTATGCCCCGATAATGCCCGCGAGGCTTTACCTTTACCTTCTCATGTCGTTACTTGTTTCGATATCTAGGTCCTTCTACCCCTTGATGTGCTCAAAATTAAACGTCAAGTAAACCCAGAGGCATTCCGCGGACGCGGTGTCCTCCGGATATTCATGGAGGAGGGTACTACCCTCTACCGTGGCTGGGGTTGGACTATGGCCCGTAATGCCCCTGGCTCATTCGCAGTACGTCTGTTCTATCGGCGCTTTCATTTCACTAGCTCATCGTCTGTTAGCTCTTTGGTGGTTCGGCTGCTACAAAGGAGTACCTTTTGGGTGTGTCTGATTACTCCCAGGCCACCTGGACCCAAAACTTTATCGCCTCGGTTGCGGGTGCCGTTGCCTCCATCACAGTCGCTGCGCCGCTCGATACCGTTAAGACGCGCATCCAGAATGCAAACTTTGAACAAAAGGTGCCTGGGGTGACGGTCGTGAGAGACCTGGTTCGCAATGAGGGATTCTCGGCGTTTTTTAAGGGTTTAACACCAAAGGTAGGTTCGATCCCGTGCTGCACGATCCGTCTGACTCCCATATAACAGATCCTGGTCGTTGGTCCGAAGCTGGTCTTCAGCTATACCCTTGCTCAGTCTTTAATACCCTTCTTCGGCAAGTACGTTTAGAATAGTACCAACGTCGGGATGCTTGTTTGACGATACAACGAATGCTGAGGGCTACATGTTTATTGCTCGTAGACCCGTATTTATATACATGTCGAGCTTATAATTCACACCGTCAAGTCCCACTCACGTAATTTGGAACAAGTGCGAGTGCAAGTTCTGTTCGCCCCCTGGCATCATGGCCATCGATGGCTTGATCATTCTCGACGCCTCAGGGTGCGTCTGTCGGTGTGATGCAATATACGAATCACTGAGCCCAGTGCAGAAGACCCGTCATCCAGTCCGGGTACACGTCTTTCCCCCCATCGTACCCGTTGCTTCACATAGACACGTTAAACAACGAACTCGCCAAAACTTCTCGCGCTGCCAGTGTAGATCCCGTCATTTGTGTGCCTTCAGGAATCGGAGACCTCTCTAGCGGAAGCGCATGCTGTCACGTCGAAATGGGCGAGTTGCGCCTCATCGCGAGCGTGTCCGGTGATGGTGGGTGACCTTGGCCGAACATGCGCCGCCTCTCCTGATACCAGACGTCCTCCGCAGCCGATCCTCTGATCGCATTTGCATTCTTGCAGGCGTTCAGTGACATCCTACACGATTACTTTGGGACGGTGAGTACCGCTACCCTCAAGGACAACTTCGATGTCGTCTATCAGGTATGGGCGTGGTCACGCTCGCTTCGTTGCTTCGAGGGTCTCACTCGGATAGCTTCTCGAAGAAACGTTGGATTCGTCTGGGTATCCGCTGACAACGTCCCCGAATGCGCTGCGCGATATTGTCCTCCCTCCTTCGCTCCTCTCGAAACTTTTGGCGTCGCTACCCACGGCTGCTTCGTCTGGCCCGAATCGTCCTGGAGGTAGGAGCGCCTTTGAAAACCCGAGATGATGACTCAATGCATGTCTTTTTGTGCTTAGGCTCTGTGGCATCGAGCGTTTCGTCTGCTGCCTTTGCGTCGCCCATACCATGGCGAAAGCTCGGCGTTCGTCATAATCACAATGAAATTCTGTTTGATGTCACTGAAGAAATGCGAGCCATCGTCGGACGGTACGTCTGCAAGTACATCCCTGATCTAGCTCTGGGACGATCTGATATTACTCAGAAACGGGGCTACACTGACAAGCAACGTGTATGGAAGAATCGAATGCAATGCCAGGTTGACGGGTAAGCCCGCGAGTCTCTATTCACCTACCAGAATACGAGATGGTGACAGGCATGCCGGACTTGCTCCTCAGCTTTTCGAACCCAAACGTAATAAAGGATTGTGCATTTCACTCGTGCGTACGGTAAGCGTGTTCGATTCCATGACGTGGTCCCTATCTCGATTGAAGCACTCAAGGTTACAACGTTGGACGCGCGAAAAGACACTGTCTTTCGTCCCACCTGATGGCAAATTCGTGCTCGCGGAATATCAATATACAACGCCACACAGTGCGCTCGCTGGGACTGTGCCGGTACCGCTCGCTCTAAAACCAAATATCACCGTGGGGGAGTTTGGAGGTGCGTTCACGATTGTCCTGTTAACAGGATGCGAACCAGTTGCGTCTAGGTAGTTTCATGGTCACCTTCAGTTCGAGGACGATGAAGATCATGGAAAATGTACGAATAGAGCTTCATCTCGGCGAAGGTGCGACGGGGGCGCAATGTACGATATCGAGCGCTGGTTCTGGCGTCGGATCAGTGGGTGGCGTCGAAAGTTCGTGGACGTTTGAGACGCGAAGTCAAGTGCGTGCATTTCTTTCTGACCCGTACGACGCTCGACTCGTTTCAAGACGCTTTGCTGGAGCATCCCGAATATGCACTCCTCTGGCAGCTGGGTGCTTCGCGGGTCCTGGACATCCAAGTGCGTTCGTGTCTGGTTGCCCCCCGTTGGACGTCTGTTGATCGTCTTTTCGTGCAACTTTGCAGGGCGAAAACGCCACGACCTGCGCATGCATTCCAGATACACTTTGAGATGCCTTCGTATAGTTTTTCGTCACTCAAGGTCGACCAGGTTCGATTGTCAGGCGAGACGTACAAGATGTACAAGGGTGTGCGGACGGTGGGCTGTGGTAACGTTGAGTGGAGGTGGTAGTGGTACCATTCGCTCGTCATATTTCAGGGTGGGTTGACTTCATATTTGCACGTCTGTCCTTCTGTAGCATCTTGAAACGAAGGGGAGGGCTTGCAAGGAAGACATATGATTGAAATGCATTTCAGGTGAGCAGTGAATTAGGATGTCAGTCGTAGATAATCTACCCTCAAAACTCTAACCGCCCTTCAAATCGTCGTCGTCGTAAACGTCTCGAACCTTGTGACGACCTGGTTCCAGTCAACGACCGTCCAAAACTCCTTGAGATACCGTTCCTTCCCCCAAACACCATGATCCAGGAGCCAACAGTGTTCATGCACGCTGATGCAAAACAGTGGGTAAATGTACTCCCCAAGCGTGGTGAGGTCGCGGGAGTCTTGTGGACCGAGCTGGGAGACGGGCGGAGCGGCGGGATCGTAAAACGAGCGCGTGCGGGTTTTGTAGTTGTCAGCAGTTAGCGCGGAGGTGTGGAACGTCCGTGCAGGCGACGACGGATCTGGCTGTGGTGGGGCGTATGATGCGCCCGAGAGGGGTGACGATACCGAGTCTGTCGCCGCGGGACTCGGTGATGGGTGTGCCAACGAAACCTCGCCGAGCACAGGTGTCGTGATCGGCTCGACGGTGCCTGTACCCGAGCGGATGAGGAGGGTTCCGGATGCAAAGGTGGGCACGAAGGCCAAGTTCTGTTTTGCGTCGGTGACGAACCAGACGTAGCCCGATCCTGCCATGCCGCTGGCGGCGGCGGAGAAGAGGGCACGCAGTGAATTGAAGCCGCCGAATTGTTTTTGAATTTGAGTGCCAAGGACGCTCGCGTCGACGCGTTTTTCGCCCGTGTCGTCTGATGGGGGTCGCTGGGACATGGCGCGTCAGTGAAGAGCGGGAAAGGAGAGATGAAGTGCGCACCAAGGAATGGAGAAAGAAGCTGTTATTGAGGGCGTGACTCGCGTAGGTGAACACGACCGCCCGGTCTTGCGATCGTGCGGTGTCGAGCACGAGCTGGGCGACAGTTTTCCGCTTGTCCTCGACGTCTGGAGGGTCGGGTGCGACGGCGTTTGCGATGAGTTATTGGTGGTGGGACGACGGAACGAGCTCACCGCGACATTCTTGGTTGAGACGGTCGAGGAGACCCTGTTGGTACTCGACGGCGACCATCTGGAGGGTTCGGGGGGACATGAAATTTCCGAGGCCGTCTTCAATCTTGTACGGGAGGGCTTTGCGCATGTGGAGATGTCGCCGCGGTGACCAGGTCGCTTGACATGCTCTTGCAGACTTGGACGCGACGAGGACGGCGGGGCGCGACGAAGGGAACCTGTGCATGACCGAGCGCAGACGTTTTTTCCAAGCAAGAGTGACTTCCGTTTTCGGACAACCAAGTCTCGTACCTCCACGTCGCCATGGCTGGCCCGAAAGCATCCCCGCAGACGACCCCGGTGTCCGCCCTGTGGAAGTCGTACCTCCACCAGACACCAGACCGGCTCAAGTTCATAGATGCCTTCTTGGCGTTCATCGTGCTTTCTGGCGTGCTCCAGTTCGCCTACTGCGTCCTCGTCACCAACTTTCCTTTCAACGCCTTCCTGGCTGGGTACGCTCACATTACCGTCGCCCGTCTTCCCGCTCACCCGCGCCCATAGATTCGCGAGCTCGGTTGGGCAGTTTGTCCTGACTGCGTCGCTCCGTGTACAGGTGAACCCCGAGAACCGCTCCGAGTTCAAGGACGTGTCACCCGAGAGGTCTGTCTCCATGGTTCATTCGCATCACGCATACTCAGGACAATGTGCAGGGCGTTTGCTGATTTCGCGCTGGGGTCTATCGTCCTCCACTTTTTCGTATTCAATTTCCTCGGGTGACCCCCTCGTCGTGTACGAGAGTAATATAAAGTACAATCCATGGCAATGATGTCTGTAGGAAATCGCTGGACCGGTCCTAGCGCTCTTCATGGCTTGCGCTCAAAAGAACCGGAGCGCTGCGGACATGTCAGCAGGGAGCGCAAGCTGGCGTGTGACGTGCATGTTACCCCAAAGACGACTGTAGCAAGGTCGAATGCATATTCTCCTGTTTCGCGAGTGAGAAGACGGGGCAGGGATCGAGACTCGAGACTGACCAATCTCAAGATATGTCCGCAGCAGCTCTGGCGTGGTTCAGACAGGGCTGGGCGAAGAACCTGGACGCTACTCACGGCGAACGTCCTTGTTAGGTACTTGGGACAGCGCGGGACTGCGACGTCGTGAGCGGATGGGAGACGTGAATGACGAGGACGTACGTGAGCCCGGTGGAACGCTTTATGCCAGCAAGAAATGCGCTCAGGAGGAGCGCGTCGACGGCGAGGTGGAACAGACTGCCAAACATGCTTGAGACTTGGCTGGGTCGAGCTGCGGTCCTTTGACCGACCACGCTTTCCCACGGTCACAGAGATAAGACAGTGTACGATTACTACAGCAAGCTACGGTACTGCAGCAGTTTCTGCGACGTCTCGGTGGTGTTTGCGAGCTCTTCTTTGATCAGCGCAGAGAACGCCTTGAATCGCGGCGTCCCAGCCTCCCCTGCAAGTCGCATCAGCAAGGCGGACCAGACTTTACGAGACGTGTCTGACGCTGAAGCTGAAACGCGGCGCTCTCGCTCGTGACGATGTGTCCCCCGACCTGTCGAATGTGCGCGAGCGCGACGGGTACTTCTTCCCTGTTACAGCTGGACACGCCGTCCGCGAGGACGAATACGTCATAGCCCTCTTGGAGGAGGTCAAGCGCGGTTTGAAGCACACATATGTGTGACTGTCTGACGTCAGAAGGACGGAGGTGCCACTCGGGCAAACTGACCTCTATGCCAAACAGGACGACGGACGTGACACGTGGACGTTCTCGCAACAGTGTCTTGACCTCAGGGACCATCATGGAGAACAGGGACTTGCCGATCGTGGCGACGTGCAAGTCACCCAGCGCCGGCAAGTCGATTTCCGGCGCAGTGGGCCCGAGACCTACGTGTGCACGGGAGGCAGAGTGGTGCACGGAGCGACGAAGCGATTACCTTTGGGGTTCTGCTCCGTCACGATGACGGGTATGCCCAGAATCTGGTTGTAAAGCGAATGAGCCGCGAAAGACGAGCGGCAGTAGGCTGCACCTTGGCCAGCTTGAGGACCTTGTTGGAGACCAGGAGGAGCTCATCGAAGCCATAGATCGCTTTCCCTGCGGCGATCGATGTGGGTGATCGGGGCTGACGGGGCGGCGACACTCACCGATACGGCCTTGTATGTCGCAGAGAAAGAAGACGGTGTGCTCTGGGTCGAGCCTCGGGACTTGGGTCATTGTCGGTGCAGCAGCGTCGGAGTTTCAAGCGAACCGGACTTGTTTGAGCTCGTCGTCGACGTCGTTCCTTCCGACCAACTCACACTCGTTTTTATTCATTCATTCACATCATGGACGCCCTTCAAGACCCAGACACGGCAGCCAGACACAGAGTATCTCCTTTTTATCTACCCCCTCGCACCTTCTCATCTCCCCGCAGTTCCAGTCCTTCAAGATGGGCGGCGGTGCTCCCCCGCAGAGCCTTCATACCCTTTCTCGGCACTCACATCGACGGTCGCACTCTCGCAACAACTCGGTCTCTTCTTCCGTCCGTCTTTCTTCCCCCGCACCCCCTCCACCCGACGCCAATGTACCACCCAACAAACGCCCCACCTCTCACCACCACCGTCGTTCATCCGTCTCGACCCGCCACGAGTCCGCCGAGCTCATGGGTGTCTCCCTCCCCGACCTTCCCACAGCGCCCCATTCAGACGACGGCTTCAGCTTCGGCGACAAGGACTCCATCCGTCGCAGGGCTCTCTGGGCACTCGAGGGAAAGCCCGACCTTGCCTTTTCAAAAGTCGAGATCCCAGACATCGCCTCTCCCGACGTCTCCAAGTCATTCGAGTTTCGTGAGTGCCGTCCTCCCCTGTCGGATTTCCCCCACGGTACTGAACTCTCACCCCAGCGACCAAACCCTCTTTCCCTCCTGGCTCTGGTCTCAATGGAGCCAAGCGCGACTCTTTCGGAAAGATGTTTGGCTCCGTATCTATCTCAAAGGACCAGCTCGGCACTCTTCTAGAAGAGGAAGAGGAGGAAGAGGAGTCAAAAAAGGAGGGCACACAAATCCCCGCCAATGTCGTCGACGGTCGCGAAAATACCCCGCAGGTAGTCGTAGACCCCCCGGCAAAGATCCTCCCTCGACATCGTCCCGCCAGTCTTATCCTACGACCCTTGTCTCTCGTACAGGGCAACGTCGTGAATTCTTCCCCAGGCAATCTCCCCACCCCTACATCCACTCCGAGCGTTTATGCAAATACTCGAAAACCATCTATTGCAGCCTCGCTTGATGACGTCGTCTTGCCAAATTTCAATGTGCTATCCAAGGATACGAGCCCATTTGCCTCTCAGACTCCTTCCGCGAGGCGCTCTTCATACAGTTTCAGCGATGGCATGTCCGTCCCTCGCGACCTCGACAAGAGGCGTAGCAGCATTTCCTACAAGCATTCCTCGACTCGTCGAGACACGTTCCCTTTGCCAACTCCAGAGATGACACCGACGGAGCACAGGTTCTCGTTTACAGGTGGTCAAGAATCCACGATCGAACAACCTCTCTCTGTCGCAGACCAGCATTTTTTATTTAGGTCCCATCACGTGCTCCTCTCTCGTATCACCGAACTGGAGCGTACTCTGAGGAACCGGGCTTCTCGTTCACGTCACCTTTCATACGCTTCAGACGTTTCCGCAGCCTCTTCCGAGCCAAGTGACGAAATGCTGCAGCTTATCACAGACCTCAAGGCTGAGCGAGATGAACTGAAGCGCGACGTAGATGGATGGAGACAGCGCGTGGCGGATGCAGATAAGCACGTCAGTTTACTCGCTAAACAGATCGAGGCAGAAAGGAGAGAGGCTTGGCTTGCTCGCAGTCGCCTGGGCTTGTTGGAGGCCGAGAAATCTGGCTTGGAAAAGTCGGTGGAAGCCAAGGCATCCGCGCTCTCCCAGATCATGTCTGAGAATGTTGTTCTCACCCGTGAGCGCGATGAAATGAAGGACGAAATCATGAGGCTCAACGCCCGTCTCAAGGATGTGGACGCAGCTGTCGAAGAATGTACACGCCTTCGCAGCGCCCTTGAGCAGGAACGCACCCGCCGCAAAGAACTCGAGAAACTCTTGGACGATGCCGGCCTTTTGAACACGCCCAAGCTTCCTCACACGGTTAGCGGATCTTGGAGGCGATCATCATTTCCTTCAAGAATAGTCGACACGCATCCCCGTGGACTTGGATTTCAGTCCATTGACTCTGAAAGCTCGACCACCGACGTCGAATCAACGGACGACAGTTTCACAAAAACCGAGATCACTTTGGACGCAGTCGCAGAGGAAGCGGAAGGATCTGACGAGGAAGACGGTTTGGCTGGATATGAAGACGAGGAGGATTCAGACCTGAGTTTTGCCAGTCCGGTCGGCTCGTCTGTTGGGTTGGCAGATGAGCTTGATATCAGATCCAGCATCCCTGCAGTGAAGACGACCAATCACCGAGTCAACTCTGCATTGTCTAGCCAACCTGGTCATGAATCCCGACCGTCGCTCTCGAAGACCTGGACCTTCCCGAAAGGAAAGGCTGCTGCCCATGTCAAACAAGATGAGGAGGTTGATCGATTTTTTGGATGTTTGGACGATGTTGACCACAGTCCGCCCCTTTTGGAGGAAGTGAGCCAGAGCAAGTTCTCATCCGTGTTTGGATCCGTGCTTGACGATGACGAGTTACCGCCATTTGTCCTGCCCTCCGACGTTGGCGTCGTGACCGAGTCGATGTCATTCGGGAGTCTTGATATTACTCCCGAGGAAGAGCGCGGTGGTGCGGATACCGACGATGAATTGGTCGGCGAAGAGGTGGAAGGTGGAATACGGTTCACCTTCAACGCACCACCGCTCATTTGTGTAACACCTCCGCCAGATGTGTGCATAACTCCACCTCCCGAGATACGGATCACGCCTCCTCAGGGAATATGCGTGATGACACCCGCTGTTCGCTCTGGTACAGACGACTCCATGTCCAGCGGATCCGTTCCCACACCCGACTTAGTTGAAGATGACGAGGATGAGAGCTCATTGACCTTTGTGTTCCCTCCCAAAGTCAATCCTGGACGTGTGGGACGTATAGCATCTCCGCCGCACTCGTCGCCGTCCCGCACAAGCAGTTGGACCGATAGTCCGCCTTCGTCGATTCCTCGGGCCATTTCATTGCGGACCATGTCTCCGAAAACGCCATCGATCACGTTCACGCCATCTAGGAGTGCACCCAACCGCGTTGCACTACCATCGGCTACAATTGAAAAGAAAGCACAATCATTTATCCCACAACCAGCAGCCTTGCCCAAGTCCTACCCTACGTCAACAAGAGCGCAGACGTCGATCAAGCAAAGTCAGTCAAGTGCCCCAAATGGTTCGACATTTAAGCCCCATTCTACATTGTTTACGAGTACGCTCGACTCATTTATCTCTTCCGCTTGACAGCCGACGACCGTATTTCCGCTCTCAGATGCCCCAACTTCGCGCAAAGTGGCGGCGCCACGTCGGAGATAAACGGTTCCAACGAGTGGAACCCATCATCACCGAGCGCTTGTGAATATTTTGATGCTCAAGACACTTCATCATTATCTTCTATTATGTCCAGTCCGCTTGCGGCACGATCACCCTTCCAAAAGATATCGAAATTCTTTTCACTCTCGTGGGCGCCAGGTGCGACCGCCGCTACATCGTATATTGCTCCCAGCAGCTCGGGCTGTCGGCCGGTGGAAACTGCGGACAATGTCACGTCGTCGTCAAGTGTTGACGAAGGTGCAACTCGCCGAGCCCAGCGGGGGTTTGTCCCGAAAGCCAGGCAGTTGGAGAAGCTGAGGAGCAGAATTAATTTGGAAAAGAAAAATGGGATATTGCCCTGCTCCATGGTGCCCGCATGCAAAGGTTGCAGTGCTGGGGATGTTTATTTGTGACGTGCGTGTATTCTTGCAGGTACATGCGACAAGGTAGCGTCTTATCTTCTGTCCAAAGCATGCCTTTTTCTCGGACCTCATAGCAAATCATACTTCTACCCTGCTTGACGCTCTTATTTTTATCACATATTTCTTGCCCCCAGCCACCCACTTCCATGTACTGTGGTATCGCCTGTGGGGGAAAACCATGGCGCCGCCCTCCTCGTTGTATTACGCGATTCTATTCATGCTTCAACAACAAAAGAAACTTTATTATCGGACACTTTGTTGATGCGCATAGCCTCGTAAATTAACATGTTTATGCTTTTTGACAAGTACATACATATGCGATTCAATCACTTGGGCTAGCGAATGATTGCGTCGGGCGGTTCCGGCCTAGTGGATGGCCGTGGGAGCTCGATCTCTGGTGGACTTTGAACCAACAAAGTCATTTGCATTCAACATGGCCGGCAACGGTGTCAGACAATTCATGCGAAACTGGTACGCCGTCGAGGTAAGTCTCCCGTTCTGGCTCACTCTCGGAGTTACCTTAACCCTGTCGTCCCAGGCCATACCACTGTGTGTGCTTGTCGATTTACGAGCCAGATTTGCGCACTAATGTCAACGCAGTTATGCAGTCATCGGTTTGGCGGTTGGCGGTGCTACCTGGTATCTAGGACGCCTTGCGACTGGACCTACGGGTACGCTCTACTTTCCAAATCCAACCCGACAGAGTCTGACCGTTGGCACAAGTCGTCTGGACGAAGAACAACCCCACCCCATGGAACAACGTCAAGCCTGATGAAAACATCAAGCTGATGGACCCTTCTGGCAAGTTCTCCAAGAGGTTCGTCCGTTTCCCCCGTTTCGAGTTGGCAGACGCTGACCCGTCTCGGCGCTCGTCGTAAAGCTGGACGCGGGACAAGCTATAAAGTCGTCGTCAAACAACAACCTTTTTCTTTTCTTTTCTTTTACCTTGGCCAGATGCCATCTTGTTTTTGATAGACGTGCCAGAATGTCATTCATTTGAATTCTCGCTGGAGAGTGTGAACACGCCGTCCCCAAGCGCGTGTGATCCCTTGGCATGCATAGTATAAAACGAGGCTCGGGCGGTAAATATACCCTGATCGTTATCGCCAGACGCAGTGCAAGATCATGGTCGAACGACTCGACGCACCGCAACCGACCTTCCCGCTTCCCCCGCTGGCTGGCATCCCCGACGAAGACGTAGACAAGCCAGACGATGATAAGCGTGTCGTAAATCACTTGATCCCTTCATCGCCCATCCATTGACGACCCTTGCTGCTTGCGGTAGACGACCTCCTTTGGGCCTGTGGGCCCCGTGATTCAGCGGGTGCCTGCGGTCGTGTTTGGCGCGGCGCCGTTTTCGGCGTTCTACAATGACGACGAGCACGTTCGGGGGGTCGTGCCTTTGAGGACGGTGAGGCTGGCGTTGCGGTGCGTGCCGTGCCCCCCTGACGTCGACCGGCGCTCACACCACAGCGACAGGTATGGCATCACCGCTTTCGATACGTCCCCGTATTACGGCCCGTCCGAGATCGTGCTCGGAAATGCACTCGAGGCGCTCGAGCACGAGTTCCCACGTTCGTCCTATCAGATCGTGCGTCCGTCTCCAACCTGAACTCGGGCGCTCGTCACCTTGACCGTCTTGCAGTTTTCGAAATGCGGTCGGTTTGGCAATACCCGGGACGCGTTCGATTATACCCCGCAGGGCGTGCGCGCGAGCGTCGTGCGCAGTCTGGCGCGATTGCACACAACGTACCTCGACACGGTGTACGTGCACGACGTCGAGTTCCTCGCCGCATGCAAGGCGCCGAGGACGTCGGGCGATCATCGGGGTGCGTTGGATACCGAGGCGGAGGCGTACGGCTTGCACCACGGCGGGGAAGCGGTCGTACACGGGGACGGCGACCTCGAAGTGCTCGCCGCGATCGGAGAGCTCAGGCGGCTGCAAGACGAGGGGGTCGTCAAACGGGTGGGTATCAGCGGTACGTCTCTCTCCCGTCGCGCGCTCCCCGTCGTCCTCACGCATGCGCGCGCCAGGGTATCCCTTGCCGACGTTGCTGCGGCTCGCGATCCTGGTCAAGCATACGCCGCCGTACGCGCCGCTCGACGTCGTGCTGTCGTATTGTCATCTCAACTTGCAGAACCGCACGTTGTTGGCGTTCAAGGATGCGCTCGAGCAGCGGGCAGGCGTTAGGCAGGTCTTGACAGCGTCTCCACTGAGTATGGGGCTTCTCAGGCCTAACCCGCCCGTTTGGCATCCGGCGCCGCAGAACATGAGGATGGCCGCCGAGCGCGCTGTTCGGTTGACCACGAAGTCGGATGGTGAGGGTGCGTTGCCCGAGCTCGCGTTGCAGTACGCGTTTGAGAAAGCTAGGGGGGCGGGGATGCCGACCGTCGTGGGGCTTGGATCGCTCAAAGATGTACATGAGAACGCGCGGATATGGTACGAAGTGGAGAAAAGAGGGCTCGGGAGGGATCAAGAGTGGAAGCAACGCGTCCAGGATGTGTTGTCTATCTTCGGGGATGGGTTATTGGATCGTTCCTGGGAGAATCCAACATTCCACTCTGGATGAACCGCCGGGCAAGGACGATGAGTGTATGTAAAGCAAAGAGTTTGAATTATCGTCTTTACAATTACAGTGGTACCATAAAGGTGTGTACTTGCACCATGAAATCGGCCAGCTTATCCCAAGAAATGTTTTGCCTCGCGTCTCACCGGGTCCGGATGATTCCAGCATTGATGAGTTTGATAATCTTGTCACGTATGAGAGGGTTCTTCATATGGTCCTGCAGCGCACCAGGGTTCGACTGAGCTTGCTGCAAGATTTGCTGCATCACGGGGTCGCTCATGATTCCCTGGATCACCACACCGTGAGTGTTTGCGTCATCACGGACATGCTGACCACACTTACAGCGACTTCCGGATCTTTCATGGCTCGTTCGAGCGTCTGCTCCTCGGTCTCTCCCGCACGCTGGCTAAACATTGCTTGTTGTGTCTTCATTTCTTGCGCCTGGATCTCAACCGTGTGTGCACTTGCAGTATCGGCTGTTGATGCGACCTGGAGGGCCTCCAATGCCTTGCTGTACTCGCGCATCGTATGCAGAATCGTGGCTTTGCGAATGTGTGCTTTGACTGGATGCAGCGTCTTAGCCTGTATTTTGACCGATGGCGGCCCGTTTACGTACCAAAGGAAGGATCGACCTTGATGGCTTCATTGGCATCCTTGAGCGCTTCAGCAAGGGCCATGAGCTTCATGTACGCGGCGGCGCGGTTGTTGTATCCTCGCGCGTCCGATGGGTCGCGCTTGATGCTTTCTGCATACAGTTTGACAGCGCCCGCAAAGTCCCCCGCCTTGAATGCCGTATTGCCCTCCTCGCGAGCGGTGGCTGACTTGGCCGGGTCAATGTATGCCTGACGCTCTGCCTCTGCGAGAGACTTTTCGGTGGCCTGAAGCTTGGCGAGGATGGTAGCGTCGCGGTGCTCGGCGAGCGATTTTTGGAAGTACCTTTTCGCAGAGGCGAGGTCGCCTTTCTGTGAATATGCCGAACCAATACGTCCGAGAGCCTTTGCGAGAAGCTTGAAATCTGCACGGTACTGTGACGTACACCAGTACGACAGACGTCGTATTTTAAGCAAGGTTCAAATCAAAATCACAGACTCACGCTTCGTCCTTCCTCGACAGCCTTCTCGCACGTCTCGATACACTTGTCGTATTCCTCTTGTTCAAAGTACACGGCCCCAAGGTTGGTCAGGAAGGTGATGTCTTTGGGCCAGAGATCCCAGGCTTCTGAGAAAGCTGCGGCAGCCTCGTCAAATCGTCGTTGCTTGTAGAACTGTGAACCTTTCTCCTTTGCAGCGATGGCGTCAGCCTTGGCTTTTGCCTCTTCTGCATCCTCCTCTGACATTTCGACGTCCTCCTTTTCTGGTTGAGGCGCGGGTGGTGCTGGTGCCGGCTTGCTATTTGAGCTCGAAGGGGTTGACTCGGGACGAGGAGGAGAGGGAGGAGAAGTCTTTCGGAGACCAGGGGGAAGATCGTCTGATCCCTCTTCGCGGGAGAAACCTTGCAGGTCGACACCCATTGCAACGCCGAGGACGTCGATCATTCTTGGATCCGAGCCGAGAGCCCTAGACATAGATTAGCACCAACCAGTAAGGTGGACATGCGCAGACTGACGATTGCGCGAGTTGGGGATATTTTTGCATCATCTGGAGCTGCATCGACAACGATCAACGCGGTTTACAAGTATCTGGGATGAAGGGGTATACCTTTTGCATGAATGCGGGATCTGCGAGATGCTTTTGTGTGCGGGGATTTGATGCGAGCTTCCCGACGAGACTGGGATCTTGGAATATCTTGCCGAAACCCAAGGGGTCGGCGCCCGCGTTGGTGTCCCTAGCTGCAAAAGTATTGATGTTTGCAAGTCGACCACGGAAAGGTATGTGATCTGATCGAACCTTGTGCATCCTTGACCTCCTGAAGCCCCTTGCGAAGGGCGGGACTGTCTTCGAACTCGAGACCCTTTTCATACGTAGCAGTAGCTTCCGCATATCGGTGAGCTCCGTGCAGGGCAGCGCCCTTTCTCGCGTAGCCCTTTCCCCAAGTCGGATTGAGAGAGACGCACTGAAAGTCGGATAGGGTAACCTTTAGCAGATAGTTCCGGGAGAACAGGGATGACATGGACCTTTTCAGCATCTTCGAGAGCCGCGTTCCACAACTTCTTTCCAGCGTTGGCTGCGCTCCGGTTGGAGTACAGGACGTGATTGGAGGGGTCGAGGGTGATGGCGGCGGTGAAGAGCTCGATAGCCTTGTCGTAGTCTTTAGCTGCGAACGCTTTGTTGCCTTGATCTTTGAGGGCGTTTGCCTATGGTGAATACCATGAGATAAGGCGAAATGCTGGATCCGGAACCGAACTTACATCGGCCATGATGGTCTGTATGAGCTGGAGAGCGTCGCAGTCCTCGTCAATATAAGATCTCCGCTTTTGCACGGCGAGCGGGACGGAATCTTCTCGAAACTTCGACAAGCTCCTTGGCTTGATTAGTTGAGCACGTTACATGTACTCGACGTTTCACTATTCTAGGCCGATCGTCACCGTGAGATGCAGAGCTACAGTGTTTCCTCGCCAGTTGACAGGTGGTACTACTCAATGCACCCACAGCCGCCTGATCACGGTGAGCCCGCCTGGAAATCCCAAACAGTGTTATTCAGGTCCAAAGCCGGCTAATCTGCTGGCAAGACAGGCACTGCACTACGTGATGGGCCTCTTCTCAGGCCATGGCCTAGACCTCAGGTTCACACCATGGCAGCCTTGTGAACTTGCATTCTGCTGTTGAAAAATTGCTGGGCCCACAACATATTTTATCCGTTGTACGCCCATGGTCGTCTGGACGTGTTTCTTGCGCGCATCTGGGCCACTAGCATTCTTTGTGAGTTTCAACGGATTTGCTGTGGTCCCTGACAGAGGCGACAGCATGGTCGCCACCACACTTGTGCTCGGAGCCCGAAGCGGATACGATTAGAATCCAGGGACGACCTCGTTGATCCCCCTCCATGCGTTGGCCGCTTAAGCCCACTCTTTCCCTTTTGTCTAGGACATGTCCTACTCTGACCGTTGGAGAGACAGCTACACCACATCTGACTTCGAGTCAGTCAACTTCAAGCCGCCCAGACAGACTGCAGGTCCCGAGTTCTATGACCGCAGTAATCTCTCTCGCACAGTAGGCCTCTTTGGTGTCGGCATCGCTGCTGTGTTTGGTTTGCTCTGCATCATCGCCGGCTGCATGATATTCCTGTCAAAAAACACATTATCTACTGGGATTGTGGTGGTTTCGCTCAACAACAGCTGGGAAAGGGAAGCCCTCTCTCTGGCACTCAATTTAATGGTCGCGGCTTGCACAGAAGCGACAGGTTTTGTCCACGGAACTGCCTTGCGTTCCGCCCTGGCATCCGAACAGCGACTACGGTTCAATACCAACCTTCGTCTGCTCTCAGCATCCAGCGGTGGCTGGTTTAATCCCAATGGCACTTTGTGCAATCTTTTGATGGCGATCCTGTTAATCGTGTCATACAGCTCAAGTTTACTCGTGACGCTGTCGGTCATCCTGGACCCGTCGAGTCAAGCCCCCGATACCGGACATGCCATGTGCGTTGCCGAAGTTCCGCTCTTTGTGTTAGGTGTTGCCATCCAATTGCAAGTCATCATCGCCCTCGCCAGCGTCCGGTCTGCCGACATCTTGACATGGAGTTCTTCTGCTTTCGACATCACTGCAGCCCTCGTCCATCATGCCCAGATCATTCCAGAGTCAGGACGTTGTATGCATGGCGTTTGCGACGCTGCCTCACGGGGACCAGTAGCTCCGTCATCCAAACAACCCTCTGCGTGGCGTGCGCATTCGAGCATCAGAAAAGTCGTTCTGACGCTTTGGGTCCTTGTGGTAATCTACGTCGTTTGGGGCGTCGTCGTCGTCAGTCTCTCCGACGACCACAACATATTGCATGCTCTGCGATCGTGGTCATTCTTTCCGGGTTCCCAGACTCATGTCATCGCTTATTCCATTCCAATCAAGGGTGGTGTGTACTGGTACTGGCTATTGTACTATCTCAACATGGCCGCCATACAAGGACCCTTGACTGTGGCACTCCATTGTTCCGAGTTGGTTGCCAACGTCATTCGGGACGAGAGATTGTGGAGGAAGGCGACGACAAAAAAGGGAACTACGATTGCGTCGCATCCTCTGGCTCCCGTTTTCGGGAGCCCTCTGAATTTCACTCTGTTGGCAGTGAAACCTGTTGTGCGTAAGTCGCACCATGGCAGGCTGTCCGGCCCCCGTTCTCACTAGGTCTCTAGATTGGATGCTTGGTCTGGCCTTTAGTTTGGCAGGAACGGCAGAGGAAGGTCTACTGAGAGCCATCGCCGTGAGCATGTGGCCATTCCAGGTTTGCATCCGACAACATTGCATGTCCGATTACTAATGTCTGGGAGATGATCTAGATTCTTAATTATGCAGGGGCGCTGTTGGTATTCGCACTCACCTTTACCGTGGTTGTGTTCCTCAAGCCAAGCGGGCCCCAACCAGCTGCATATGGCCACGTGCAGACACTTGCGAACTTGATAGATGAATGGTCGCCAACTATGTGGTGGGGACACAAAACTGGTGGTTTGCCGTATTCCCATGCGGGTGAGTGTCTTGATGAGTCTCGGAGGGGTTGTGCTGAATCGTCGGCACTGGCAGGGACGAGCGACAATCGTCTGCCCAAAGTGGACATGAAAGCGCTGTATGCCTGAGTGCTCCCAGGGTGCTTGTGCAATACATTTTCTCGTTTACACATTTCTCTCAACTGTTCAAATACCACTTCCATCAGCTTTCATACCAACAATGTGACCTATATACAGTCCTATTGCACTTATTAATGTTATGTATGCAGTGACTGATTTCCTGGCACTCTTGATCACAATCAAGCCAGGAGCCCAGTTAAATGTAATCCTCGATCTCGCCACCGATGATTGTGAATCTATATTCTTTCTTCCACTCTTCGTCTTCCTTGGATAGTAACCGGCGGCATTGAACTGATTCTTCGGAATTTCCAAGCAATGCCAGAGCTTGAGCGGTATTTTTCCTTTTCTTCTTCTGCTTTCTCTCAAGCAGCATGCTCCAGGATTGTTGTGGTAGATTCACCCATCGATATTAGCAGAACTCGCACCCTCGTGAGTGATGAACTGCTCTGTTTACCAAATGAACAAGATAGTCGCCATTTTGGTGGATAACGCGGTGAGAATGCGGCGCGAGAGGAGAACGAGACAGGAGCACTCTTTCTCCGGATAACTTCACATCAGCTGCCACTGAACCCAGCAAGGGGTGCCCAACAGGATCTGGTTGATCCGACCAGTGCACTTTCAAATCTACAGGAATGCTCCCACTCTCGGAGAGGTAACCGGTGGGGCACCAGCAGGAGTACTAGCAGGCATACCGTGTTTCAAAATTTTAAGTTGGTGAGTGAGGATGCCATGTCACGACGGACAGTTTGTTGCACGACAACATGGAAGGGAAGAGTGAAATGCAAAGATTGTCCCTTGGGATGAAGAGTTATGGTATCTCTTCGTGATATCTAGCGCCACTTCAAGTTGAGACTCAGAGTTTACTTGCAACATGGACTCGGACATCGTAGCATGACCTACATCCAGAGCAATGTCAAAATGCACCCTCCCTGTAGTAAGTAAAATCCTCTTCTCACCCACTGGCATAAATAAAGGAATAACTACAGCAAAATTAGTGGCCACAGGCCGGAAGTAGAGCTGACGCTACGCTAGTCGGAGTGGGCTTGAATCCAGGTTGTCGAAAATCGATGGGATCCTTGACCTGGTCCGAAATGCAGGTTGACTGGTCCATGTATCATTCGTCGGCAATGAGATCATAGTTATGCCCTGTCATTGCAAGGTGGGGGACGGAATCCGGGATGGGCTGGAATATATGCTAACATAGTGCTAATGAAGCCACGCTTGAGATTTGAGATCAACGGGGCAAACACAGCGATGTAATCCATTACATAACCTTCATCCGATATCACACTCGGAAAGAAAGACAAGGTGGGACATATGTGTCGTTTTCCAGTAAGTATTGTGTAGCGCCGTGACCGGCCCTGACCGGTGACCGACGGCTTTTAGATAGCTCTTCACCACATACTTGAAAATGTTTTGGCAAGACAAGCATCATGACTACAGTACGTGGATCGTGATCATTCAAGCTCCTTGAGACTCAGCATGGCCTAGATCTCACTCTGGCTGGTATGGCACCCTTGGGTGCTTGCATTCAGTCGTTCAAAAACATCGGACTCCCAACACATTTTGTCTACTGTGCACTCATTAAATTTATTCCTAGGACGTGCGTGGGCTACCAGCATTCTAGCTCCTTAATTATCTTGCGAATTTCAACAGAGTTGCTGTAGTATTTCACCTGCGACATCTTGATGATCACTGATACTCGGAGCTCGAAGCGGCCATGATTGAAATGCAGAGAAGCCCTCGTTGACCGCGTAAGCCCATCTCTACATTCTCTGAGCTTTCCCGTTCATTCAGGACATGTCCGACTCCCGGGACCACTCAGGCTGGAGAGGCAATTGCACCACATCTGACTTCGGGTCAGTCAACCTCAAGCCGCCCAGAGAGACTGTATGTCCTCAGTTCTATAACCGCAATAACTTCTCTCGCAAAGTAGGTCTCTTGAGTGTCGGTATCATTGCCTTGTTTTGGCTTCGCCTGCATCAGCGCAGGCTTCATGATATTCTGCCAAAAACCAAATTGTCTGCTGGTATCGTGGTAGTTTCGCTCAACAATAGCTAGGAAAGGGAAGCACTCTTTTACACTGAATCTGATGGTTGAAGCTTGCACACAAACGGTCGCTTTCGTCCATGGAAGTGCCTTGCGTTCCGCCCTGGTATCCGAACGTGATTACGGTTCAATATCAACCTTCATCTGCTCTCAGCATTCAGCGGTGGTTGGTTCAATCCCAACGGCACTGTGTGCAATCTTTTGACGGAGATCCTGTGGATTGTGTCATACAGCTCAAGTTTACTCGTGGCGCTGTCGGTTATCCTCGAACCATTGAGTGGTGTCACCGATACCAGATGTATCGTGTGCGTTCTTTTTCTCCGCTTTTCGTATTGGGTGTCGCCATCCAGCTGCAAGCCATCATCACCCTTGCCAACGCTCGGTCCACTAAAATCTTGACGTGAAGTTTTGCTTTCGACGTCACTGCTGCACTCGTCCATCACACTCAGATCATTTCCAGATTCGGGACGTTGTATAGCATTCGCAATGCTACCTCGCCGGGACCGGTGGCTCCATCTCCGAAGCAACCTCCTGCATGGCATGCGTACTCGAACGACAGAAAAGTCGTTCTGAGCGACCCAGACGCTTTGGGTCGTCGTGGTAATCTACATTGTCTAGGGCGTCATGTCGTCAGTCTCTCCGACCACAACGTGTTGCATGCCGTGAAATCGTGGTCATTCTTTCCGGGTTCTCATGTCATCGCTTATTCCATTTCCATCAAGGGTGATGTGTACTAGTACTGGCTATTGTACCCCCCCAGCATGGCCGCCATACAAGTGTCTATGACCGTGGCACTCCATTGTTCCGAGTCGGTTGCCGATGTCATTCAGGACGAGAGATGGTGGAGAAAGGCGACGACGAAAAGGGGAACCATGGTTCTATCGCATCCTCTAGCTCCCGTTTTTGGGAGCCCTCTGAATTTCACTCTGCTGGCAGTGAAACCCAGCGTGCACAAGTCGCAACATGCCAGGCTGTCTGGTCCCGTTCTCACTAGATCTTTAGATTGGATGCTTGGAATTGCCTTTAATTTAGCCGGGATGGCAGAGAACGACTTACCGAGAGCCATCGCCGTGAGCATGTGGCCATTCTAGGTTTGCATTCGACAACATTGCCTGTCTGATTACTAATGTCTCTGAGATGTCCTGGATTGTTAATTATGCAGGGCGCTGTTGGTATTTGCACTCACTTTTACCTCGGTTGTGTTACTCCAGCCAAGCGGGCCCCAACGGGCTGCATATGGCCACGTGCAGATGCTTGGGAATTTGATAGATGAATGGTCGCCGACTACGCGGCGCGGACCCAAAACTGGCGGTTTGCCGTATTGCCATGCGGGTGAGTGTCTTGGCGAGTCTCGGAGGAGTTCGTGCTGAATTGTCAGCAAGGACGAGCGACAATCGTCTTCCCAAGGTGGACATGAAAGCGCTGTATGCCTGAATCTTTCCATCAATGATTCACTGCGAATTATACTACATTCTCTCGTTCACATTCGAGTCGTTACACTAGAACATATAGCCAGACATCGGCAGTAGCCTCGTTTACAAGGAAATGATGGTGGAACTGACCATGTAAGCAAGGTTCTCATACCGACAATACGGCCTATACAGGATCCTATCGCATTATCAATGCGGTTCGACCCAAGGTCTTGGTTGCTTAAGGTTTTAAAGACAGTCATGTGTACTGCATGGGCCAACTTCTTAGCACTCTCGATCACGATCGAGCCAGAGGATCAGCTCAGTTGAGCGCAATTCTCACTTCCACCCACGTCAATTTTTGGTTCTGCTAAGCGAGAGTCTGGAGGCCAATATCGAGGAACGTGTACCTGTGGGCGAGTGCCAGCAACCAGGTCACGGTAGCGGATGACGAGGGACACCGAAAACGTTCATCGTCGACGATCGCAAATGAACGTACTTTCTTCCTTCCGCTCTTCGTCTTCCTTGGATAGTAACCGGGGATGTTGGAAGGGTTCTTGGAATTTCCGAGCGATGCCGGATCTTGGGGCGCCGAAGCCGCTGATCGGGTATTATTTCTTTTCTGCTACATTTCCTCGAGCAGCGTGCTCCGAGATAGTCGTGGTAGATTCATCCGTAGATATTAGAAGAGCTTGCAGTGGCCCCCTCGCGAATGAACCGATCAGAGTGCACGCTTACCAAAAGGACAGGATGGTCGCCATTTTGGCGGAGGATGCGGTGCGAGAGGAGATCTGTATGAATGCGACAGGAGCACTTTTTCTCCGGATGGGTTGCCAAACCCAGCGAGGGGTGTCTTCAGATCTACTTGGCACCAGGCTGGCTGCACTGCGAATTCCCGTTCTCGGAGAGGTAAGACGGCGTTTGGCGGGAGTAGACGCGCTGTGTTTGGAGAGCAAGGATGCCATGTCACGACGGAGTGTTCGTTGCATGACGACCTAGTGGGGTGCGATCGAGCGGCGTGTCCACTTTGTCAACGGCCGGTGTGATCGAGGCGAGGGGATATTATTTAATTATCGATATTGTTCTAAATTATGTGATTGCCAAGATATCGGGTTAGGGTTTGAAATAAATAAAAAGAGTCTTTGGTCGGGGCTCGATCCGAATGGGCATCAATCATCATGCCAGACGACAACATCCAAGACCCCGCCGCCTCCTCGACGAACCAACCCCGACAAAAACAACAGCGAAGTAATACCGCCACGACACCCGCGGTACGTTCAAGAACCAGCCCACCACCAGGCGAACACGACCCACGACCCCCCACAAAGCGCGCGCGCAAGGCCATCAACTGTGAACCTTGCAGAAATAGCAAGCTCAAGTGCGACAGGTATATCCGTCTCCATTTCATCCCAGAACGCGGCTCAATCCGTCCAGAAATCGTCCGTGTTCGAGCTGCGTTCTCAGAGGTATCTCTTGAGCGCGTTCCCTCTCCTTCCCCCCTCACCCTTCCCAGGTACCATTGCGCTCTGCTACCAGGATGCCAAGGGTCACGAGTCCGAACTCCACCTCCGCGATGACCAGTCAGTCGTCTGTCCCTCTTCCCCACTTCCCCACTGAACCCCTGAGCATAGCAATGCCAGCAGAGTCGACCCTATGCAAGAAATTACCCGCCTCAAACATTCCGTCTCCCTTCTCGAAACCTACATCATTGCAAACCACCGTCCCGGCACTTCTCTCACATCACATCCCAAACATCCCCTCGACAATTCCGTCACCCCCTCCGTCCCGAAGAAGGAACCCGTCGATGGCGATACCCTCGAAAAAGATAGCATTCCTGGCATGCTTGGCGGACACGGGCATGGCGGCTTTTACACCGGCGCCACCTCTACCGTCACTCATCTTACTTTGGTACCTTCCTTTTCTTTCCTCTTACCCCTCTCCCTAACCTCCCCTTAGAACTCGAGGGAGTCGGACGACAGCGACCGTCAACCCAGTCAAGACGCTCACCCTGACGAAATCGTCACAACAAACGAGTACGATAGAGATCTCCTCGCTCTCCTCCCCTCCCTCGAGACAATAGACAGCCTCATCTCGTATTATTTCGAGTACTGTAACTGGATTTACCGCCACGTCAACCAACCCGCCTTTCTGAATGCTTGGTCTCGGTATAAAACCGGTACCAATGCAGACCGCATCGTTCTCGCCACCATGTGTATGATCATGGCCATCGCAGTCCACTACCTCCCTCCAGGCGACCGCCTCGTGGCGCAGCTCGGTGACTCACTCGAGGAGATTTGCCGTAAATTTTACGACGTCATGCGTTCCGCCCTCGACCGTCACAGAAACGAACACAAGACCTACAGCCTCGAACTGGTCGAGTGCCTCCTCATCCGCTCTCATTATCTCACCTTAGTCAAAACAGACTCGGAAGAAATCTGGACAGTCAGGGGTGAGCTCATCAGTATTGGTATGGCCATGGGGTTGCATCGCGATCCTTTCAAGTGGCGGATGTCCAAAGAGGTTGCCGAGAGGAGGCGGTGGGCCTGGTGGCACATCATCCTCCTGGAGAGGTCCGTCTTCGTGTCTCTTCCTCTCACACTCTACCCACCTTCTTCCCGCCCCGCAGGTGGCAGGCTTTCATGTTTGGTCGCCCGATTTCAATTGCTTCTCATCATTTCGATACACAACTTCCAGATTCGTCTGATTCTGTTCACCACCCTGATGAACCGCGTATCTATCTCCCAAATCTTCACCTTTTTCGTCTCGCCTACATTTTAGGTGACATTATGGACAGCGCAGTGTCCATGCGCCCCGTTGCCTACGAGACCGTCCAAGCTCACGATCGCCTTCTCACCCAATGGATGGACACGCTCCCATCCGAACTTGACCTCGATGAATTCAGGGTAGCACGCAGTCTCGCAAGTCCCAATACTGTCACTCGCCGCTTGGGCGTGCAGAGCGTGATCATCCGCACCAGCTACTACCATATTCGTTTTACCCTTCACCGGCCGTACGCGTCGGCACCGACTAAAGGCGGCGATAAGCAGGCCTCGTCATCAAAAGAGAAGGGCGCCAAGAACGAACGCCACGCTGTCTCCCTTGATATTGCTGTTGGCGCTGCCGACAAACTGATCACCCTTGTGGGTCAAGCTCGTCCGGATTTTATGGCGAACGCATCGTTAGCAGTCCCTGGCCACATGAACTGGGGCCCGTTCCACGTGTTCAGCTCTGCCATGTTTTTCTCGTTCCAACTGATCTCAAACCCTGACCAACCTGGTGCATCGTTATTCCGTGCAAACATTCAAAAGGCGTCGACAACTCTCGAGCTCAGCCGGGGATCACCGGTCGCAGATAAAGCCCTCGACATTCTTCATGCGCTCGCACCTCTATACGGTCAGGACTTTGCGAACGAGGACGAGAAGGAACGAGAGCGTATGAAGAGCCGTGTGCTGAGCCTGGTCAAAACTCTCGCCTTCCCGTACCACGATTCTCCAAAGTATCCCAGGGTGAACGCTGTTGATTCACCCAATGCGCCAGGATACATGAGTTCGCCTGCCACTGGCAACTCGGGTAGTCCACAAGGCTGCAATGCCCAGCCTCGTGGCTCAGCGGATTACGGAACCGCGTCTGGCAAGACGACATCGTCTTCCTCGCTCGTCGGGTACGCGGGCGTGCAGGAATCCCCCGTCCAGTCAATGTCATCGCAAGGCGTTGTCGCCGCACCGCCCATCTCATCTCCCCTATCATATTCTGTTGCTGCACCCCAAAGTTCACAATCCCAGTCGCAAGTTTACCCTGACGCATCTAGAGCGACATATGCCGTAGATCCTTCTCCCTCCCGCCATACTTACGGCGACTCAACTCGTGCCTCCGGAACAATGGCCGGAAATCCATACCCAGATAACCGCCCAGCCGCCTCCTATCCCGAATCGTACCCTTCGCGAGCTTCCTATTCCGACTCGACGTCACGAAATTATGTCGACCCATCGCGGCAGTCGTACTCAGATCCATCGCGGCAACCTTACATGGCGGGTGACCCTAGTCTCGGTCGATATCCTTACTCATATCCAGCGGCGACAGAAGAGGAGACTATGTGGGGGCCCTCACTTAGTCAAGCCGAGTGGGTTCGATTCCTTGACGTGATGCAACATCCACGACACACTGGCGATCGGCATTGTTAGCGACTTCTCGGACGACTTTTGATGGATTATGTAAATGACAGGACGGAATCTCTTATGGTGTTGGATTGTGTTGGCTCCTCCCACTCCCCCAAATTCTCCCTGAGTCACCATTGCATGCCCTTGTACGTATTTGTGGTGGTGCACGGCGTTGTTGCCTGGCCCTCCGTTGCATTCGAATACCCATTTATCTATTTTCCTCCGCCATGCAAACTACCACACATATTCGCATTCTATACCTGTTCTCTGCTGTGTGTATATATTCGAAGATGGGCCTCTCTGTTCGCTAGCGCTTTCTACTCACTGCTGCATTACACCATGTTGTATTGAATAAATTGATAAACATAAACATCGACAAACTTACGTTAGTGCGGATGCGGACCGACCTACGATGTTTTCACAGAACCGTCAGATTCATTGTTTCCCCATAAGTACACGCTTCGACTGTCACATCCAAGAAGGAAGGAGAGAACACATCATTCCACGCTCATGCGGACCGTCGCGTGTTGCGGTTATGAAAAGCAAAACTAGATAAGTCCACCCGAGACACGCTCAGGGTGTGTCGTACAGAAGACGGTCCAGCGGACGCTTTTTTTTTTTTCAGGAGAAAGAAGTAGATAGTAATACTACCTATGAAAACCTGCTTATTTTTTGCATCCGCTTGACGCGATTGTTAATGTCCGTCTGGAGCGCTTGTCTGAGCGTCCGTCCATGAGGACTCAAGTCGTCCTGTTCAGCGGCCGCTACCAGCACTTGGTCGATGAGCGTGTAAGGGAGCCAGGTCGCGCACGATGTTTTCGGTTGCGCGCGTGAGAGCGCAGCATCCGCCTGACGTCCCGTGAGTACATCATTTTAAGATTTAGTGTTTTTTTTTGCGTAACGATAAACTTTGGCTGACCTTTTGAACGAGTGAGAGCGTGTGTTCCAGGGCGCTCTCGAGAATGTCAAAGCGGAGGCTAATTCGGATCAGGTACTCATGATGATGTTCCTGGGAATGGGACAACAAAAGGAAGTGAACCAATCATGAGCGTCAGTGGAGCGAAAACCTAACGGGGACTGACTTCGAGAGTATGTATCAGCCAAGGAGGGGGCGACGACTTGTCATGCGATAGGACAGCTTCCAAGACAGCTTTGGTGTACCGATGATCTGTTTCCGCACCGTCATGGCGTTCAAGCGCAAGTTTAAGGTACCGCCACCCTCTATCTGCGGGTGCCCCAGGCCATGAAGAAATATCATCTGTTAGAAGCCAATCCGCGGTATCTTGCCTGAGTGCAGGAATCAGTATGGCAAGCGAGTTACTTGGTGAGGTTGCCTACAAAACTCCGTCAGGGTTTCGGGACAACCTCATGCATTGTCCTGCGAGTGTAGCGAAAAGTTCACTCATATCCACGCCAAGTGCCCGGGCCGTGGTTATCGCTAGCTCGAATTGATTAGCCTGCCCTAACCTTAGGATTACCAAGGATGGCGACAGCAATGTGTCTAGCGACGTAAACCGTCATCAGCCCGTGTGTCCTTGGATAAATTAATTATTCATTGTGCATTTTACTCACCTGGAGCAGAGAGCAGTGTCGAGTCACGCCGAATGAGGCGGAGCCTTGCAGATATCAACGTGTACTCAAAGCGGAGGTCTTCGAGGTCTATGATCTCTGAATCAGTTCCTGTAGTCGAAAGAGGTAAGTTTTGCGCCAATTTGCGCCGTTTACGGGACTATCACGACTAGATTAGCAAAACAAGATAGTCACATGAAGATCATTATTTACCTCGAAGTCCTTGACGTTTGAAGCAGGCAGTTGAACAACAATCCATGCGTTCTCGTGTTCCAGAAGGGACAACGAGTTAATCGCAAGTAAATAAGATTCCAGTTGATCCTCCATCAACGAAATCACGTCAGCAGGTTTGCAGGTGATTTCCTGGAGTTTGCGCGCACGTTGGTACATGGTTCGGGCAGCTAATAGATCAAGGGTTCGGATACGGATAATTTTATGAGCTGTAAGAAAACTGAAAACTTACCACTCCGATGGTCCCCTCTTCGTGTATACCACGTGTATAGGATTCTAGCGTAGAAGGGCCGAGCACGAGGATCGGTGTTGCGCGCTTTAAACGCAAGGGCATCATCCACTTCGGAGGCGAAGCCGGCGAAATCCAAAGAAACTAGCAATTCGACGGCGCCTTCTTCACACATTTGGTATACGAGCTGGGAGATACAATCGCGTTTCCTGTATACAAATTCTGCGTCAATAAATTATTAATGCGATGGCGCAAGGGCCGTCTTACACGCTGTCAAATGGGGTTGCGACGATTGATGAATAGGCCTCTTCCCAGGAAGAAAGCTCAATATACCCCCGAGTCAGGCCGTACCATATATCTGCTGTGTCAGCTTCTGGGGGCGCAACTGATAAGGCCAAACGAAGAAATGAGACCTCATGCTGTGCTAGGCCATTTGACCTAAAAAGTGTCGACATCTCTAGATAGAAGGAAAAATCGGAGTCATAGAGTGCCTTTGCAGGTAGAACTGATGATAATGCCTCCGCGTCCTCAAACGAAAGACCGCTGTCGGGACCTGAGAGATTTAACACAAGAATTGCGATGCAGAAACGTCATGTAACATACCAAAACTTGCAGCGACCTTCTCCATCATACTGGCCGCGTCATCCGCACGTCCGAGAGCAACATAAAGTAGCGCGGTGACAAAGACGACACCAGGAGTTCGCGGTAGCCATGCAAGCATATCTCGGGATATTTCGGGATATCCCAGATTGCGAAGGCTGTCGCAAAACTGTACCTCGAACAGAGTAGAACGTGCGGGGGAAGTAGACTGAAGTAGACCAGTGGTATCTAGAAATCGGTGCGCAGAGCCAGGCAGCTCATCGCACTCGCCTGACTGAGCTATCAGACGGTGCACGAGGGATGATGCTGGCGCAAAGCGAGAGAGGTTCCTCGACACCTGCATGTTACTCATGCGTGCAATCATGTCATCGGTGTCTGCGTCCTCTGACGGTCTGGAATCTTGGGCGTGGTCTGCTGCTGGTTGACGCACAGCGGAGCGTAACATGGCGAGCCCTCGGAAAACGGCAAACACTTCCTCCAGAAGAGATTGGTCCCATTCTTTGAGGTAGTCGGCGAGGAAAAAGAGAAGAGCTACCAGGGCAATACAAATATCGTAGCGAGCGTGCACGGAGGTAGACACGTAGGCTGTTGAAAGGGCAACCCTCCATTCTGACCGCGTAGATGGGAGGAGTAGCTCAACTTCGTCTTCTTCTCGCTTGACTTGCGGATCGAAACCAGCGACAAGGTCAAGGATAATTCGAACATCCTTGTCAAGATCTTCGATATCTTGCAGCCTTGCAATGATCGAGTTTTGAGTGCCTTCGTCAAGACATTTCGCAAAATCCAGTCGTTGCGCCTGGTCACCAAGGATATCCACAATGGAGAAGGCCACTTCCTGATGGAGAACATCGACAACCCTAGTCTCCACGCTGCGGAGAAGTTCTGGTCCAATTTTGTCGCACAGGGTCCATGCAATGTCGAGAACAGTGAAATGAGAATCCACAGCAAGGGACTCGCTGAGGAGTCTGTGAATAACGATAGGAAGGTCCTCCTTTGCAAGAATATTGATTCGCTCTCTTTCAACCACGATGACACCTTCGCTTCCCTGGCCAACGCAAAGGGCGAGAGGCCACCGCGCACTGCGCTCCACCTCGCGGCAGCGAGCTATAAAACCTTCCCAGTCACGTTTGAGAGCACTCCAATAACGGTCGTGTTGCATTGCACCAGTGTGAGGATCCTGGACGAGGGAGACTGTACAACCTACCACTGCGGCAATGTTCTCGACTATGGTCGCGTAGGATGCTATGAGTTCCGGGGCGGGAGGGCCGGGGAGAGAGAGACAGGCATCCACATATTGCTCAAGGGCGGTGCGGATGGTTAGGAGGGAGAACAAGCCGGGTCGCAAAATTGCGTGCATGAATTTCTCGGCGAGCGAACCAGGGAGATGAAGGAGCTCATCAAGGTACGCAGAAGTCAGGTCGGCCTCTTCCCCATGATTGGATGTAGACCACGTTGTGTTGTCGGAAGCATTCAAGTTCCCAAAATCCAAGGGCGTTTTCTCCATCATTGAGCATCCTTGACGTTCCCACAACACGCACAACATGCCGTCGTGGATAATGAAATCTTGCAAATGACAGTGAACACTAGCAGAAGAACACTCGATGATCCCAAGTTCACGCAGCTGATCGGACGTTGAGTCAAAGATTTGGAAATATCCACCGGAGTGGGGGTCGGCAGAAGTTGGGGTGAAAACGACGGCGAACGTGCCTTCATCGTTGGTACCACCGGCGTGGACACGGAGAAGATTGCGAGCTTCGGCAGCCAAGGGCTGGTCTGTAGCGGGATCAGGGGAGGTTGATTGGATATTTGCTCGAAATGGAATAGTCCTTGAAGCGACACAACCACTTTTTGCGGTCCAAAGACGGAGGACACGGTCCCGCGAAAGGGTCCAGGTGTGACTGAGATCGGTGGGCTGGGGAAGGCTCGCGACGGAGAGAATTTCCGACGATGCGCTGGCGCCCGGCTGAAGGCCAGGGATGTAAGACGCGAAAGAGCCAAAGAAAGACTTTGGCTGACTGAGAGCCTCGGTCCAAAGATCTGCAGGGCTGGACTAAATGCACGCGTGTGCTGTAATGGAAAGTACATACCATCGCACGTGTCGTCACCGATGCGTTCCGACTCTATACGAAGAAGGGAGCCGTTCTTTAGACCAATTACTATACAGTGAATGCCGTGTACTTGGACAATGCCCCTGGAGAGATCGACGGCACTCTTGATGAGGTACTCTCTACACCAGTTAGGAGCTGCGCGATCGTGCCAAAGAAGATGGGGATGTGCAGCGGGCAAGACGAGGCGGTAAAGAGAACCCGTGATTGTGACGACCAAGAGATGGAGTTCTTGCTCTGCGGCGGCAAGGACGGCCGGTGCGGAGAGAATGGGAACGGGGAAGACAAAACGAATCGGGGGTGCGTGAGTCGACAATGAGATCAGCTCCACGATCAAACCGCCGTGGAGAACGCGTAAGAGGATTGACCCGACGTGGTGCAACTGCACAATGGACGCGACAGACGCGTGTTCGGGCAGGAGATCTGCATCCGTCGTCTGGGTGGTGGCGAGGTTTCTACGCGCCGACTGCAGCACGACCGAGGGTGCGCTTGTGGACGGAAAGAGGGAAGAAAGGTGGGTTGGCACCAAGACAGAGAGCGCAGCCATCAGCGACGAAACGAACGCAGAGTCGAATCGCCGAATTTTGCTGACTGAACCTTCCTTTTTGGGCCGAGACGGACATTGCCTCTTTCCCCGAATGGATCTAAGTAACTTACGACTCGACTCAAACCCTGGACGAACGCCGTGGGTCGACGCGTGCAACGCTATTTGAATGATATGCTCCGACTGACCTCCGTAGGATCGACAATTTCAAACACTAGCAAGCTCTTGCAGCCCTTCTACGCCCGCTCGATCCACTTTCTCGGCGTCAGCCAGAACACGCTCCTGCTGCATTCATCGTCCAGTCCTCGGCAGATCCGACGGTCACACAACCAGACCCTGTCCAGCGCGCCACACACTCCGGACATGCGCGCAGGCATAATTCCGACAGCTCTCAGAACCTGGGGATGATGGCACGGGCACCGTCTGTGCAACTCCGAATGCGATCGCTGGCCTGTGCTGACTGTAACTGGAATGGAGAGCACTTTTGTACCCCAAAACTGTCACCCCGACATATGCAGGAACGCCTCGTGAATGGTCTGCTCGTTCACATTCGGACCGTGACAGCGGATAAACATACCAACGGAGTAAGTGCTTTATGTCAACGTCTTCGGTTTGTCTGTCGAGGCTTACCCGTGTCCTGGTGGCCGTAAGCACCGGAACGCAACAAATATATCGCAGTCACGCTTCCCGATCCACTAGTTGTCAGATGGACGAACATAAACTGTCGTGATCTACATCCCCCAACTTCGGATCCTGAACTTTCTGACACGCCCTCCGTCATCGATGGCTGACATACTCACCCTTCTGCTTTTAATGTCACTTATGTCTCCGCCCTCACAAGCAGCGTATCACTATGTTGTTTGAAATTGCCACCTCGAGCGGCAACTACCACCTCCCGTACACAAGTCCCCATGGCCAATCCTGTTTGCCGAGTCCTGTGATCGGCTGCACCTCGTGCCAAACTAATTCCACTATACGTTTGTCTTCTCCCTTGTCCTGTATGATACTCCGGATATCACCCTGACCTCGTTTCAGTGACATATATAAGCCGTCTCTCCCTGTTCCGTCATCCCACAAGTGTTCGACTATATTGCACGGTCCACGTCTAACTACTCTGTTCTTTGCCTACCCGCGCACTCATCGTAATCTGTAATGGACCAGCTAACATCGTTTGACGCCCTCCTCTTTCCTTCCGATGGCCGGAACCCACATATGGTTGCGCTCATGACGAGCCCAATGTCGATGCCCGACCCTCATGCTCCCCACAGTACCCTACCTTCTCGAATGCCCCACCCAGAAGTCTACATGGACTACATTGCAGAGGGTCTCGGCCCCCGTGCATGGCATTATCATGTAAGTCCAAGTTTGATCGCTCGGTTAGGCGCCACTGACGACTTGCACCATCCCAAAGCTCGTCGAAGCGCTTGATGGAATGAACAAAAAATTTGCTCAACCTTACGTCGTCTTTTACCCCGTCGTCTCGCGTGATGGAATGCCCTTTCCAATCAACAAATGCATCCGCGAGATTCAAGGCAGGGCTTTTCGAGAGTCAACCGCATGGCGCGGCAATATTATCGTTGCAAAGTATCTCGAGAGCCCGTTTTCCTCAATGGTCGACGGATCGATTGCCGATTTCCCGATCTTAAGAAATTACTTGATGACTCACGGGGCACCTTCTCAGGCAAGTTCAGCTGCCGGCAACCTTTTGCACTGCTTTACACTAACTCGTGGCTTGCGTTTGGTAGGCTTGAGGCAGATGTAAAAAATCCTTCCGAATCGAATGCACCCTTATACACCGCATGGGCTCAGCCCTCAGGGACTATGTCTATATGCCCATTTATGCGACCCTATGCACCCACAGTTGGTGATTTACAACACTAGCACTCTCATGTTTCCCTGCGTGTCCACCGTGATGTTACGATAGTCCTAGATTCTCAATATATAGGAGCTGCACTCTTAATCTAAAGTTCCTCGTGCTCTGGTTTACGAGTCGGCGAGGGACTGGCCTGGACCCATGGCTTGCTGTTCTCTCCCGAAACCCCTGTTTCAGTCTGACGCGCGGGCTCCTCCTTCGTGGGATTACAGTGTTCCGGGATGGGACTTTGTGGGTCGATGGGAGGGTGAAGCACCTTCCCTACTTTGAAATACGACTTGTGTTCTGCGAAAAACTTCTTCCAATGTTGCACGCCCTAGCGATCGACGTCAGCACATCGATCCACGACGAGACCAACATCGTCAGTACCCACTTTGAGCTCAGCGTCGGTCAATCCGCGCAAGTCGTGCGTGCGGTGAGTCTCGAAACATCCGGTGCCAAACGATCTCGCTGCATCGATGCCAGCCCTATCCGCTCTCAGTCAAAAACGGCGCGGGATAGCACCAATAGAAATGGCGCATACATACTGTTGTACGAGCCTCCGGGGCCGTAGACGCGTCTGTTGCCCGAGACGTCGTAAACTTCTCCGTCAATCTGTCGACGTCCGATGACCAAAGACCGCCGACAAGAATCGACACGAACGTACCGCGATATACACGGGCTTGTTGGGATCTGTCCCGTCGAATGTAGCCAGGTACGATTCCGAGAACAAGCGGCCGGTGGGTTCCTGAGCACACGAGACGCCCACCATGAGCACGCCGCGCGAACTGGCATAGGATAAAAAAGAGACGCTACAACGCACCGGCCAGTACGTCTTCAACCTCGCCCACTTGCCATCGTATTCCCATAAGAAGCTCCCCGTGAAGAACTTGCCAGCCAGCGTCACGATCAACACGAGGTAGACGATAAACTTGAGAAAACCGAGTAGGCCGACCTCCTCTTGGGCGGTGGGATCGCGTTCCTCAGGACCGACGGCTTCGCCGCGGGCAAGCCTTTCCTCGCGCTCCTTCTTGCGCTGCAGCCAGGCTTGGTGCAACTGTTCTTGCTCGCGTTTGTATTCGTGGTAGCTTGGTAGGCGCAGTTGGGTCAGGGAAGTGGTCCTTCCGTGGTGGGTAATATGCACGTACGCAAGGAAGGGTTGGTTTGCAGCCTTTTTGGACACCATCCTGGTAGGGTCGCTGGGGTCTGGTACCATTTCTTCAGCCGGAGTGGGCTTCGAGGCATCACCGCTGGGATTCCATATCCAGGACATGATGGGTAACAACAAAGAGTGTTTTGATACTCGGTGGTAATTACCAACCCAGTATTGACATGATCCACACATCTCGTGATGCTAGAAGAAACTTCTGATAAGTCGACAACAATCACCCAAATTTCTGTCATCCAATACTTCGAGTGATGAGACAATTTGTATGCTATGAAACACGGAGACCATCAATTAATTCTGCACCTGTGCAAGAGGCGGTAGGTATGCATATAATTATAAGGTAGATTGTACACCGCCTTGAGGAGGGCTAGGGAGGGGAATTCGTCGTGATGCAAATGAACAGACGGAACAGGCGGAAATAGTGTCGAGGATGATGCCAAGGAAATGAATATTACTGCTAGTGACGAAGGTATGAAGGCGTGTTTGGGAGGCAAAGAGGAAAGTGCGAAATAACAAGTAGAGATGAACCGATACCAAACCCTGTGCGAGAAAAAGTAAGGATGCGAGGATATCGTACCTTGGGGTAGTAGTGGAGCAAAGTCTGCTGGCGATAACGAGGAAGAAAGAAAAAGAAAAGAAAAGAAAATTAAAAAGGAGAAAGGAAAGAAGGGGAAAGAAAAGGCGTGTGTTCATGAATTCGTGGAGGAGCCCGGAACCTGGTGCTGCCTCTGTTCTCGTTCAGTGGCTTTTGGGGATACAGTGATGTAAGCACCACCGGTCTCTTCACTCCCCAAGCCAGGCGGCGCAGGAGGACTCGTCAGAAACTGAATGTCCTCGGATGCGTCGCCTCCGAGCCATTGCTTGGCTTCAATGAAGCGTGGAGTTTTGATGAACTAGGGGACAAACATGAATGCACTTCCAGGAAATGCGTGCGATAGCATACCTTGGGTAAAGAATCCATCGCCATTAATCGAAGCACATGAGTCTGTATGCGGGAGTATAGCTTGATGAGCGTCTGCAGCTGGGTCGCATTGAAAACACCGGCTTGGGTTGCATCGACTTGTCCATCGAAAGCTTTACCGTTCAGGTTGGTCATCACCTCGCTCAAGTAACTAGCAAGGTCAAGTCGAAGGCCATGATCAATATTGAGTTCGTTCTGGCTTGACGGAGCGAGGTATTTGTTGTATATCTGGAATGCCGTCTGAATGAGCGATTCATGATGTTTCTCCATTGCTGCTTGGCCAGGGGTGCCTTTCCCTGCGCGACCGGAGGGGACGTTTGCCTGAGCACTTGACGTGATACTGAATTTGCGCTTGAAATCTTCAACATCCATCCAAAAAGCAAGGTTCTCTTCACAAAAGTTTGATTTAAGAAAGTCGCGGAACAGTGCTCGGTAGGAAGGTTCTTCGAGAATTTGGTTCAGACGATCGGTATTGCTCTTGACACTCGCCTTCGCCTCCTTCAACGACTCTTTCTCGGCATATGCAGAGTTGAGTTTCTCGGCCATGGATATCCGACGATGAATCTTGGCGTCTGCAGCACTGACACCGGAATCTGGTCCCAATCCGGCTACCCCTTCAATCGTACTGCCTTCCAACGAAGAGCGTTCGTGCAGATTGGTGACGGAACTGTGAGGGGAAGATGCGTGATCGTCCCACTGTGCGACTCTTTTGCCTTCGTCTGTTATTCTATAAATGGCTTTTGCAGTGCATCGGAATTCCCCATGTTGCTTTAATAACGTTGAGACGCACTGACAGGAAATAAACCTTGATGAACGGGACTCACGCTAACTGGGGAGTTACCACCTGGAGCGGACCCCCGAACCGTGAAGATGATGGCAGAATCGTTATTCTTGCGCTTGTCGCTAACCAGGGTGATGAGGCCGAAGCGGACAAACTGAGCAGCCATTTCTGCCGCTTCTTCTCTTCCCACTACCGACGTGAAGTCGCAAAGCCACTCGAGAGCAGAGACGGCTGCAAAACAACACTTGTGCACGACAGTGGCTTTTCCCAAGAGAGGCTGGGCTTTCTCTTGTACGTCCATGAGTAGTACGCCTTTTGAACGTTCGTGGTACTCTTGGAAAGCATCCTGCGGTGCGGTAGCGTTTTGAGGGGGGTAATTTGGCTGACGACCGACGAAACGACGAAAGAGGGCGGTTATTACGGACTGGGTAACAATGATTTCGTCATCGGCTGTCCGACGTTCGAGGTGGAGCAATTTGATACAGATGGGTTGGGAGGCGAATACGTGCTGCAGATGATCGGAGCTGATACCATTTTTTGAGATGAATCGCTCGAGGACATGGAGACCCTTTGGCGTGAGGACGTATGTGCCACGATCCTTGAATAAGTTTGACCCCTGATCGGCAGCGTTCTCGATTAGACGAGCATCCATGAAATGCTGGCACATCGCCTTTGCCATGTCACGGGTCATGGAGAAAGTGGTGGTCGTGGTGGTCGTCACTATTCGTGATTTGTCTCTTGGGTCCGGCCCACGATTGGACTGGGAGAATTTCAAGGAAGCCAGGTTCTGAGCAGCCTCGTCGCTGGGGAGGAGATATGAGAAGGGGGAAGGAGGCGTAAGAGGAAAGGGACGTACGTGGTGAAAGAATTCGGGAAGGTGCGGAAGTACTGCTTGTGGGTTGTCAGCTGGAGGGAAACGACGAGGGTCGCAAAGAGATCAAGGGTGTCCTGGGGGATGAAACGTTTGGACGTAAATGAAGAAGAGTTTAAGGAATATAGGCACCTTGAGGTAGGGTCTGCCGCGCTTTGTGGTCTTCATCATGTGAGAAGAGCTTGCCTGGGGCGGATAATCTGCGCGATCGGAAGACATTATGGAAAAAAGAAAGGAGGGTCGAGGGGAGTAGGCAATGGACGGATGGAAATACAAGGAGCAAGAGGGGGAGAAAGTGAAGAGGGAAGAAGGAAGAGACGAGCAAGAGAGGCGTGGATGTTGGGGAGCGCCGAGGGGAGAGAGTGGTCTACCGTGGAAACTACAAATTATTTATCATTATTTTATTTTATTGTCTTATTCTTTCTATTGTCGTAATCACTGCCCTGGTCGCACTCCCACAGCCCTGCCGCCGTACTTCCTCGCTGTCCTCGCCGGTGTCGACAACGGGCCACCCCGCGGGTTGCTAGGTGGCTCACCTTGCTACAGTACAGTACTCGTGTGTTCCGACGACGAGCCTAGCCTGCCCGCCGCTAGCACTTCCGCCGCCGACTCGCTCTACGCACGCACTGTCGTAAGGTCCTCATCCCGCTCATTTCATATCTGCATGACTCCCGCGAACAAACCGCGACCCCCATCCATCACCATGGACCCACCATCATCCCATCGATCCGTGCCGCAGCACGAGCTTTCCTTCGTCCCGTGTCGGTGTGTTTCGACTCCTCTGAGATATCCACCCATCTCCCACGCGCCTGATGGTCGAAAACACGCATCCTCTCGCATCTCCGCGGCAGCTGTCGATCACCGGAGCTTGCTAGTTGGGCACGGCCAAGCCGCATCACGTTTTTCAAATTATCCCAGCGTGCCATCTGCCGAGGAGCGGAGCTACATATACCCGCCACCACCCCGACCCGCACCGAAGACCGCGTTTAAACTTCACATCATCGTCGGTCCGGCGACCTCTGTGGAGCTCGTCCTCTGACACCTGACAGCCCTCAAGCTTTATACCAGCCCACCTGGCAACGTCATTGCTGAAAATCTTTTCGGTACGTCAACGATCAACCATGGCAACCCAGAGATCTACCTAGCAGTCCCGCCAATACATGTACTGTAATTCGGTCTCGCTTGAGCCCAAAGAATTTTTGTTTCTCGTCATGTGATGCATCCCCGTCACCGCATAAGTGCGTGGTTTCGGAGGTGGTGGTTGTGGCGATGCACATGGCTGGCAGTCGTACCTACCTTGTCCCACGTTTCTGCCGACTCCGAGGTTTCGCTCCGGGACGAGCCACATTATCGCCCTTGCACGTTTTTCCGTGCCCCACCCATTCATTTCACGTCATCGCGCAGTCGTGGCGGCGGACACACCGATGGATTCCGCCAACCTTAGCGTGAGTATCAATACTGTACGGATCGCGGTCCAGACACCACAACGGTTTGTCAGGATCCCGCAGCAATCAAGGCCCTGCTCGATCAGCTGAGAGCCTCTCAAGCGTGGCAAGACACGCTGAACTCAGACCCATCGAATCCCACTTCAGGACATGCGGACGCCCATGCTTCAGCTACGGGCACCTTGAACAACGTACAACGCCCACCTAGAGCTCAGTCAACCGACATCCCACAGTCTTCATCGGTAGCTGCCTTGCTTTCGCAGCTGAGAACGTCGGAATGGACGCCCGTTGCCATCAACACGCCGCCGATGTCAAACCCACGTACGATTCCTCAACCACCTCGAGATATTACTCGGCCAACTCAGGAACAGCCCCCTGCCCAGCCAGATCAACGGACCCCGAGGCTTGCCGCTGCGTCCTCCGTAGCTGTGCAAGACGTCCGATCCATGTCATTCCAGCAAGCGCTACCACGTCTAACCGGGCTTGCTAATGATCCGGGCTTCCTTGATGCCATTTCCCGTGTATGATTCATTCATCATGTGATTTCCCCACGTATCATTGAATCAGCACTTAGCTGCACCGAGAGCAAAATGATCTAGAGCGACAGCTGTGGGAAGAACGACAGACTTTGCATAAGAAACATGAGGAAAAGGTCAAGGTTGCCCGTAACAAGTGAGTATGTAAAACCGCTCCGTGGTCTTGTTCATATTTCCCACTTTTCATAGAGCTGCTCTCATCAGCGCAGGGTTATCAAAGCACGAGGCTGACGTTCGATGCTTCATAACCTGTCAATAACAAACTCTCCTGACTGAATATCGCATACAGATGATGAACGACGCATACCGTAGAGACCTGCGTAAATTTGATACAGAACGGGTTTTACTCGCCTGGGGTGCTCTCATCCAGAAGCAACAAACGGCATTAGAAACCCTCGGAGTCCCTACCATGTTCGCTACCACTTCCCAGGCTGACTGCGAGGCAAGCATGCGAATCACGTTGTGACTGCGATCTGACACACCGGGTCTTTTTTTTTTTCTGTCACAGAAGCAGCGCAGGGTGGTACAAGTTCTGGAAGGACTATAGGGAAAACCGGTGAATCATTGCACGTGTATCTTTCCGAGAGAGTCACCTCAGATCTCCCTTGGACACGATCTCGGAGCTTGTTTTACCTCTCGACTTTGTATATCGATTCGTCCTTCAAGTGGTTGTACTAGCACTGTGTGAATGCTCACGATGGGATCAAAGAATAAACTTTGAGAAATGACTTCGTGGCGTCAGCATTTCCCTGCCATGCGGCACTTCGGTGCCGATGATCAGATCGATCACGAACCTAAGGCGGTTTTATTCCCAGTGAAATGTACCAGTGCTCCTTGTTTCGCTTCGACGATGAGACCTTCGCGAATCAAGACATTGGCAGCTTCTTCGACAGTTTTTCATACATACAGTTGGCTCATCCAGATTTCCTGGAGGATGGCAGGAGTACTTATACTTACTGGCTTTCCTCGTTGGCCTCCAAGCTAAGCAGGGGCCTGAATCTCGCAGAGGTCTTTCGTGGAGCTCGCCGTGTGGCGTGTCGGTTCCTTACGAGATCGTGAAAGATATGACGAACGGTTATGCTTCCTTTCCATTCGCTCGGGCACGCTGGCTCACGGCCTAACGTCAATCAGTCAGGGTTCCCCTACAGCGTCCGATTTTTGGAACAGCGGAGAGCGGGTCGCTGGGTGATTGAATCACTCGACATTGCAAGCCTCGCCCCGGCGTTGGATTTTGCCAGGGGATAGCAACCGATCATTGACAAGTGAAGTGGCATGTAGCGACCGTAAGCGGCGTCACACAATTTTGCCAGGCAACATCGGCTAAGAGGGCCTAGAAAATGGTTCCTTCAGGGCGCGAACATGTTGAGCTGCTACGTGCCTTCTACATATACTCATACCCAGGCGTCTATTGCTTTTCCCCCTCGCTATCTGGGCTGTCTCCCTGTCTCGATATGCCCTTCGTCCATATACCGTCCCAAGACGACTTCGTGTCGATCTGGTACATCACAAATTCCGCGCACGGCAACGTAGGAAGCTTTAATCCAGAGAAGCCAACAGTCGTTGTATTACACCCACTCTTCCTCGACTCGAGCTGGCTCACCATGCACTTCGACGACCCAAGACTGACACTCGAATACAATATCATCGCGTTTGACCAGCGCACGCAGGGTCGTTCACGGTCTCGTCCAAGTGCATTACACGACTTTTATGTAGATGCTGCCGACCTCGCCTCGGCAATACAAGTATGTCAATACACACACCCTCCTTCTCGCGCTGGCTTCATGAATGGGACAGGCACTCTTTTTATCTCCCGCTCATTTTCTCGCCATCGAAGGCATATCTGTGAATACTGTCCTAAGACTCAGCGCACTGTACGTACGTATTCATGTCGTGCCAATCCTGCAGCTAACCCTGTCCGAGATGGCCCGAGCTTGTTTCGAGTCTCACGCTTGTAAATGTACCACCACCAACCGAGTGTGTCCCGACCTTCCTGCTACCGCATCCGGTCAACTGACCTGTGCAGACTCAAGTGGGTTTTCAACGCATACGACGAACTTTTACGGCTGTGGTGTTATGCACCAGATTTGGATTCATTCGAGCACGCCGGAAGCGAAGTCGTCACTTTTATGACCGGCGAGGTGAGATGCTTGTGATTCACAGCAGAGATTCACTCAGACATGGCTTTAGACCAACGATACTGACCTTCAAGATACTGTGAGTGGATGTAGACGTTCGGAGCTTGTCCTAGTTGACAGTACCGGCAGTTGATCGCATATTGGGAGAAAGTAACACCTCCTGCCAAGCGTCTCCGCATCGTGGAACTCGTGAACATCTTGATGAACGTAAGCCTACTCAGTCATGTTGAAGAATCGAGCTTGACGCAGTGATATTTACAGCGAACAAAGATTAGCAAGAAGGAGCTCGCAAAGATTACATGTCCGGTTCTCATCATACAGGTATATCCTATAATGTGACACTCTACTTGGACTAATTATTCCCTCCCTCCCAAAGAATGAACAGATGCCCATTGCACCCCTCGTGTATGCGGAAACACTGAGGGATGATATCAGAGAGGCTACAGGCATCGAGCCTCGCCTCTACGTGATCAAAGGTCCGTCCTAGTCTACTTCCCGTGTGCAGAGAGACGAACCCAGTGTCAGGTGCTACGGCCTGCGTGTCCATCATTTTAGGGAATGCTTCTTTGGTTAACCGCGTTTTTGCCGGGTTTCTGTCTCAGCTTCCCCGTTCACGATCGGACCTACGGCCTCCTCCCATGCCAATGGCCGAACGCGCGAAACTAGCGTTACAGACGCTTTCGGAGCTTGTGGGTGATCCATCCATCGCGCACCGAAACCCCAAGTCGTTGCTCTCCTTCTCGTGCGTTACGCCAGAGGTTGCCAAGAGTCAGCTCGACAGCCTCAAATTTTACGCTAAGGACATCGATAAGTCGTACTGTCCGCTTGGCAGTGACGGTCGCCCGATAAGAAAGTCTGAAACTGTTTCATTCCTTGCCATATGGCCTTGCTTCTCACCTAAACGTTGACAGGTTCTCGGAACGAAAGTCGTATCACTGGTTCCATGGCGACAGTCGGGGAATAAGTCACGTCGGTAAGCTGAATCCCGCCATTTGTTCCGAAGTGTTCCATTGATCGGTGTACCTTCCTTACCCCAAAAATCCATTGTATAGATCCTGAAGTCCTTATTGCTGCCAAACAATACGTTAGACCTCCATCACCGGAACTGCCTCCTCTATTGGATGCGCAATCGACGGCGAACGGGCTTGCAGCGGGGCTTGATTTAGTCACAGAAGCTGTCGCGCAAGACGGTCGTGTACGGAGAACCACGGTCAACGACAGCACCGTCGAAAGGCAGATCATCAAAGGTTCGATGTTGAAGGTCGTCACGCAAAGCTCGTTCAAAGGCCCTGTGCAATTAGCCAAGAGTCTCGGAGGATGAGTATTACGGGCTATGCCCGGTTATTGTGGAAAAGTAACTTTATATTTCGCTCTCCCGCTAACATACTTCTCTCTAAGATACTATCAGCCCATTCATTTACACCTAGTAACATCTATTCGACTTCTAACCCAAACGAACACGTATGACATACTCTGTACTTGGTATCATTTATACATCCCCGACATGGATCACTCAGGGATCTTGTGTACTTAGATAAATCGGCAATCTAACAATATTGACAACTCGTTCGATCTAAATACTCCCCTCCGCCATCTTAGCCTTGTAGTACCTTACCATCTCTTCGAGCCCCATGCGAACAGACCAGCGCGGTTGCCATTTCAAAGTTTCTTTGGCCCTGGTCGTGTCAGGGCGCCTTCGCTTAGGGTCATCCGTGGGTATCGGCCTGTAGACAATATCCACGCGTCGAGATCGCGCCACGCCATCCTCTTCCTGGACCTTCTCCACGATCTCTCGAACGAGTTCTGCAAACTCACCAATGGTGAACTCGTCGCCGTTTCCAATGTTGACGGGGCGCGTCTCGTCCGAGTTCATCAACGCAATGAGACCGTCAATGAGGTCGTGTATATACTGGAACGAACGGGTCTGGGTGCCGTCGCCATACACGGTGATGTCTTCGCCACGGAGGGCTTGTACGATGAAGTTGGAGACGACACGACCGTCAGCGGGGTTCACTATGGAGGAGCGGATGAGCGCGAGTAAAACACAGGAATGACAGGGTACAGACTGCGAGGGCCTAGAAGAGGGAGTGAGCCCGTTGGTCGATGAATGCCCAGCGATCATCTCACCGTATGTGTTGAAGATGCGCGCAACGCGAACCTCTACACCGTCTTGATTCTTGAAGCCGTACGTCAATGTTTCGGCGACACGCTTTCCTTCGTCGTAACATGCACGAGGTCCTATGGGGTTGACGTGGCCCCAGCTGCAGACCCGCGTCAAAACGGCGTGTGGCTGGGGAGGGGATAGCGCTTACTAGTCTTCGTTCTGGGGATGTACCTCGGGGTCACCGTATACTTCTATAAGGGGCTCAGAATGGGCGCCTGCGAGTAAGGAAGAAATGGACAGACCAGAGGTACTAGTGATTAGGAATCTGGCCTTGGTCCGCTTCGCGAGGCCAAGCATGTTGAGCGTTCCCATAAACGACGTTTTCAGTGTCTTGATTGCGTCGATTTGATAATGAGGGGGCGAGGCGGGACATGCGAGGTGATAGATTTCTAGAAAGAGTATGATTAGGTTGCAAACCAGAACGACGGCATTGTCGACTGACGGTCACACTCTATCATGAAGGGCTCAACAACGTCATGACGGACGAGCTCGAAGTTGGGGTGCCCGACCCAGTGGTTAACGGTGGTCTTTGAACCCGTGAAGAAGTTATCTAGTACGGTGACATCGTGTCCAAGAAGCATGAGGCGATCGACGAGATGTGAACCGACAAAGCCGGCACCACCCGTGACAAGGACACGCTTCCGCGCATGGGGAGAAAGTAGTTTGACCGGGGGGAATCGAGAAAGGGTGGTATAAGAGATAGAGTGGGTATCTGGGAAATAGATCGACTTTGACTGGTATGTGTCGACAGCCCGAGTGGGAGCCTCTTCTGCATCCTCTGCATCGGCCTGGGACTTTGGCGCAGAGACGACAAAGTGGGGACGAAGGTAGAGAGCGCGGAGGAGGTCGATGGGGACTTCGCTGTCGAACCCAAAACGTTCGAAACCGACGGTCTGTATCACTCGACCGTTTTTGTCCAAGGTACGAATCTATAAGCGGGGCATCAGCGAGTGATGCGTTCCAAAGGGAGAAAAAGAGATACAAGCTCGGCGGGCAATAGCTGCGACATGGCGACGAAAGTGAACGGGTTTGCGCGCTTTTAAGCTGGCTCAAGTCGACCCTTTCGACGGGTGTCACCAACTCAAGCGTCCCCCTCGTGCCCTGACACAGCCATCCGATCGAATCGCTATCTCCACTACCATGCCACGGACACAGAAACTCCAAAAACGACACGATCCCCTCCTCGCCCAGCTCGATGCGGACGAGCTCTACGCCAAGTACGGTCGCGTCTCTCAGCCAGGCAGGCGACGAAAGTCGCAGAGACACGCGAATGACAACGACGAGGTAGCTCCGCACTTCGTATCCTAGGATGAAATTAAACACCCCGCCAGGTCATCCTCGACCCTAAAACTTCCAAAAGGATTTTCGAGCTTGCCCGCGATCAGCAGGACGAACTCGAAATCCCAGATGATCAGGACGACGATGACGATGAAGCTGCAGATTTGCTCGATCTGCAACCCCGGGCGCGCACCCAAGACGACTTTTCTGATGAAAGCGGTGGAGAGGAAGACGAGGAGGTAAGCGAAGATGGCGACGCCGAGGCCATGTTCGTGAGTTTCTCCCGTTCCGTTTCCCCAATGAGGGTCTCATGGCAGATAGCAAATCGATGCTGTAGACGCACAAGCATTGGACACACTGCTTCCGCCAAATTCTGGCGAACGGCGCACCCTGGCCGACGTCATTTTCTCAAAGCTCGAAAGCACAAAATTAGGAAATGTTACCGTGATCCAAAAAGCACAACAAGGTCTGCCCTCCCCCAACTTCCTTATCCCACGCACCTCCTTACCCCGTCCAAGACAAGGAGCATCCCGATCCAGCCTTAGGACTCGATCCTAGGCTGGTCGAATCTTACTCAAAGTACGTGTTCGTCCCACACGGTGTCCCAATTCGATATGGAAAACCACCCAGGTTGGCGATCTTTCTCCAGGGATACAAGTCTGGACCATTACCAAAATTATTCAAGGTCATACCATCGCTTCATGCTTGGGCGCGTATCTTGGCCCTCACAAAACCCGAACAATGGAGTCCACATGCCTGCCGGGCCGCTGCCCGGATCTTTGTATCCACCATGAAGCCACCGCAAGCCCAGCTATTCTTATCTGTCGTATTACTCGACGCAATACAGGAGGATATTCGATCCAACAAAAAACTCAACGTTCAATATTACGAAGCACTGAAGCATGCATTGTACAAACCCGGTGCCTTCTTCAAGGGCATCGTATTCCCTATGTTGGAAGTGAGCCTATTATCTCTCACCGCCAACTCTTCATGCAACTTTCTTCGTCCCAGGGTGGATGTACGCTCAAAGAGGCGGCTATCATAGCATCCGTAATTGCCAAAAAGAAGGTCCCTGTCCTTCACTCAGCAGCGGCATTGCTACGGATCGCCCAAATGGACTACACTGGTATGTCTTTACGAGATTCGATGCGTGTTTCGTTCGACTTGCCATAGGTCCGAATTCATTGTTCATACGAGTGCTTGTCGACAAAAAGTATCAACTACCCTATAAAGTCGTTGACGCACTCGTCTTCCATTTCATCCGCCTTTCAAATACCTACAAGGCTCGCTCTCGCGCGGATACAGAGAAGCTTCCGGTTCTCTGGCACCAAAGTCTGCTCGCTTTCTCCCAAAGGTAAAACTTGATAATCCGATTTGCAATTGACGGCTGATCATCACTTTCAGATATTCGCCTGATCTGACACCGGATCAGAAGGATGCCCTACTGGACGTTGTCCGAGTAAATCCACATCCTCAAATTGGACCCGAAGTACGGCGGGAGCTAGTTAACTCTGTAGCGAGGAGCGAACCTCAGCCGGATATGGTTCAGGACGTAGATATGTCATGATGACTCATGTGCTCGTTATCTCGGTTATTTAGGTCGAAGCAAGAGCACTACAATCTCATCGATTCCGCCCTCGCGTGAGTCATCAGACGTTTCATTCACACATATAATAGTACATGCATGGCTCATTCATGAGCGGAGTAATATAGAAAAGGTAAGGTCGACTACTCTCGTTTTAAACGAGTAACCGGGCACTGCCTGATCCAAGGCTCCACCACTTCAGCTACGATCTGGTTCGAATTAGACTCCATGAAGAGCATGTGCCCATTCCCACGGATGCCGACATTCTCTAGGCGCACGTGCTTAACACTTACGCCGGCGTCTTGCAGAAACTGGACTGTGAAACCGTCATAAACTGCATGATACCCTGACTCCGACGTGACAACGAGGACAGGAATTTGAGAGAGATGGACAAGTCGCCGTGGGGGAAATGGTTGCTGCAGCGATGCGCAATTTTCTCCTTCGTACACTACTGTCGGTCGCAGGCCAGAAGCCGACGACACAGGCGGATCAAAGGTGAGTGGAAGGTCGGTGAGGCCAAACGCGCGCTCGGAATCTCTCGTAAAGATGGCGTTTTGAAACGGTGGTCCGTTAGGCTCGAGGGCGACGATTGCCTTGACCAAGTCGGGGCGTGCGTCGCCAAGGATCCATCCCAAGTACCCAGATTGAGAGTGGGTGACCAAGATGACCGGCTACCGGAGGTATCAGCATGACGGCAAAGTCAGCCATGACAGGACGCGATCACGCACGCCTATTTTGTCAAGCAACTCGCATCCGGCTACTTTGGTGAGTTCCGAGGTCTCCACTGCGGAGGCTAGACCAGGCACCATGGAGCGATAAAGAGCGTCAAAGGTCGCGTCACCCTGAGTCCCACTCTCGGGCCACTGTGTGTGCAGGGTGGCCTGAGTCCATTGAGCATGTTTTTTCGTGGCCGTAAATCGTGACTCGATCATCCCCGTCGGGAAAATCACCTCCGTACCATCTACTTGAGCGTGCCACGGAGAGCGCCCTCGGGCGGGCTGATCAACAAGATACACCTAGAAAACGACCTCTGTGAGCTCTATTCTATCCGGCGTTGGGACGTCGAACACTCACTTCATAACCCTCGTTCAAGAAGTAGTCTGACCAACCGGGCCGCCCATCAGGGGTATTCAACCAGTTTGTCCCCGTCATCCCACCCCCATGAATAAAAAGGATAGGTATGGGGCGCGTCACTCGTGCTGGTGTCAGACGCTCGACATACATCTGTCCATGGTGGATCGAGGAGGCGCTATGAGGAATGTATGTCCCGCCAACGTAGAAGTACTCCCGTGTGTGTAGAGCTTTGCCAGCGCCCACTAGAGGGCGTGGGTCTGGCCTCCCCACGCGCCTAAGGCGATATAGGAAGAATAGATTCAAGAGGCAGCTCGCAGCGACGAGTGGGTATAGGAGGTGGTCGGGGGATGGAATCATGATGGACGAGTCAGGGAGGCAAAGTCGAGCACAAGTCCAGTGACTGTTCAATCTGGTAGCCGAATGGCACCTGAGCAAGCTTCGCACGAGGTCCGTCGGACCTTCCGAGATACAAGGGAGATGGGATTATTCAGGTATGTAGTCAGGCGATTAGCATGGTCTCGTGAACCGGACAGTCTGGCGGCTAACCTAATTTGCAGCCTAATCTGCGGGCTTCGGATCGGCAAGCACTTCAATTTACACAAACAAGGATCATGCAGTCGTCTAAAAGAGGCAAGCAGGCAATCGACGGCTTGCCTGCTTGCCTCTTTTGAACGGATTGAGTCTAACTGGACCCAACGTATGAAGGCAAATGTACGAATGTTCTGCAACGATGTCGACTCGATGCAAGTGTCGATCGAGACAGTCAAGTCCAACAGGTGTGGTTCAAGTCTGCTTGTCACACTAGCTTAAGTTCTTGTCCTTGCATTGCTGGATGTCGCCCTGCAGACCAAAGGACATCATTGATGCGTTCTTTTTGACAATGTTCCTTTTTAAAACAACACTGTCATTCACTGGGAGTATTAGAGCTATCAATGAACTTTTCTCCTCTTCTTACGCCTGTATTCGTCGCTTGGGGCCTCCCGGATGGCACCCAAAACCTCCGACATTTGTGTGTCTCTGGGTTGTTGAGGATCCTGCGCGAGAACATGACCTACCGCCGCTTTTTTGGTTTTGCCTCCCAACGTGGCATTGAAGACCACATCAATTTCATCCTCGGGTGCGTCATGTTTCTTCTGAGACTTTTGCGATGTTGTTGGTAACGCAGAATCACTTGTCTGTGGGTGAGGGAAAGGGTGCGAACTTGGCCGATCCGACTTTGTGGGATTTGTTTTGTTGTTTGCTTGCAGTGTCCTCCATTCATCCGATCGCCGCTGCAGCAAGTAAAGGTTGAGATTACGAGAAAAGAACTTCCCGTAGTAGGACGCGGCAAGCGATTGCTCGAAAGGAATTAGAGAGCGAGCGATTTTCTCCTGTGGCAAATTTGAGATTCGCATCACATCAAACACTTGGAACGTACTCTCAAATAAGGATCTGCAAAATCCCAACAACGATCGACGACTCGGCTTCCTATCCGGTCATCGACAAGAGCGTGATAGTGTCCGATCAGAGACGCAACGAAGCGTCGTTTGGCTTTGAATGACACGGTCGGCGATTCAAAAAGGCCGTCGAGGACACGAGAACTTATTGCGTGTTGCGCTATGTGTATAAGGCCTTCTATTGAGAGCGAAGTGATGCTATCAAAACAATTAGGGTTGCGCTTGTGAATCGTACTTAAAACGCAAACCTATCAATTACTATCGAGCAGTGGGGATCCTCGAGCTTCAACAAAGATTGCAAGATAAGAGCACCTTGGATCTTGGGTTCCCTTGGGTTTTCTGATTTGCCTTTACTTCCGTGTTTCTTACGACCCGTATCTGGTGGAAATTCTCCTAGTGCAGGAAGTACTTGGTATTCCTTGGGAGCCATGAGAACACGTGGGAGAGAACTTTGATCAAACACACCTCTAATGTTTTCATGAGGAGCATACACGGGACAAGATTATGCCTGTCATCCAAGTCTGTGATCTCGATTGCAGCAAAAGCAGCCTTTGCTGTCGTCAACTCAGAGTTTGATCAGAAACTACGAGGAACTGACTTCACAGATTTCATTTTGGTGCATCCGGAGAGAACAGGACCTATCTACCAATGCGCGTAAAACGCCTGTCCTGGAAGATTCTAGATGTCGTTCATCAGTAAAATACCACTCTCATAAAACTAGACTTACTTATTAGCTTGCTCCACGACGATCCGAGCTCCTCGAGGGTGGCGCCGAGTTGTTTGCTGTTGTGCCGCTCAATTGCTTTAGCGACAACGAAATTCGCCACGGGGTGGAGCGCCAGCCGAGGAAGCTTGCCCTCGAAATATGTTGACCAAAGTAGATCGAAGACTAGTCCGGGACATCGCGATACCAATGTTTCTAGCAAGTGAGAAGAAGTGGGATCCCTAAGCAGCGTAAGAAGGTAGTCGGATGACTGAATTGGTTCTGTGAAATTCTCATCTGTAGTCCATGCGTGTCCATTTATGAGGGTCGGCAGCGAAACTAAAGTAGTGACATACGGTACGCCTTGATCATTCCAACCAGAACACGATCCATGAGGGAGTCAGGAGACGATGCACTGCCAGAATTTGCCTCGATCTCAAGAACAATCTTGGACGATCCATAATTTAAATCGAGTTGGAGAATGAGAGAAGAAAACTCACCCCTAGTAATGGGCTTGCTACCTTATTGGCGGCTAGCGCCCTGACTTCATTTGCATCGAGTCCATCCCTCAATGTCCGCAAAAATTGATTGGCGGCATCGTGAAACGAGCTGGGAGCTAGACAAATCTCCTTACCCTTGTCCAAAAACACTGATTTCATGTCGCCCTGTTTGGCCTTCCACGACATGCTCTTTCTCGACCGCACAGACTTCCGAGTTGCATCCTCTGGAAGCACAGCTGGACAAAGTAAAAGTAGTAGGGAACGCAACACATGCGATGCAAATGGGTCCATGATGAGCGAGTTGAAACTCGGGCCGACTTCCTGTGCAAGATCGTCAAACTCGAGAACGGTGATGAACTACGCCACTCACTTCGCAGATGTCTAGCACAAGTTGCGTAAGTGTTCTCAATTCCCCACTCCCCTGAGAGGTGGGAACGTCAGGAAAGATGTTTTTGATCTGTATACGACCTTCATTATGATCGCCAAAACACCAGAGGCAAAGTCATACCTCCCTAGAGATCGTACTAGCAGACACCGAAAACAATGTTTGGCATACATGCGAAGCAAATCTGTGCTTGAAGAGCACTTCATATCTATCATCGATTGGTCAACCTGCACGCAAAAACAAAACAGAACGAAAGCATACGATCCACTCAGCGTGTCCATCAAAACCCGTAAAACAAAGTCGTCCATCGAATATGCCATTCTTTCGAGTATAACAGAACAGTCTGGATCTGTAGCAAGCTGCCTCTCCTTCCCAGACATCTCACTAAGAGCTGCAACGAAGAAGACATGCTTTACTTCAGGATGGACCATAACGATCAGTAAGCGTCAGAATGCTGTCTTCTGAGGAAAACGCACACCTTCGTTGGGGTCGGCGTCCTCATCTTCCGGCTGTGCCTGTCCTTCTTGCCAGGATTGGATCTGCTCATCGACGGTGCGAAAATATGCCTTGACATCGGGGTCGACGTATCCAAAAGGCGCTTCTGGGTGCATTGTCTCTGCTTCGCGAGGTGGGAGTATCCAGGATGGCTCGCCGGAGCCGTCAAGGCGGTCATCTTCACGGCCGTGTACTTGGTCCTCTGGGGGGTTTTGATTTTGTGGTTTTCTATGTTTCTTCCCGCGTTTTCGAATTTCTCGAGGCATGTCGAGGTAAGGAGTACCCTGTTACCAAAACGGGCAACCCCTTGATCATCGATGTCTCCTTGTGCTTTATGCCGCACGGCGAAAGCGATACTGAAGAGACCAAAGACAGGCCAGCAGATATGCAAAGATTGTTTTTTCTTTGTTTTTGAGACGGAGGTCCATCACACGATCACGGACGCAAAGTTATTCAAGACCGGTGATAAAGTTGCCATCGGTGCATCCGGAGGGAAGGGTGCGTGCTCCCCGTAGAACCAATATACTGCTCATCTCCGAGCCTCAGATTCCACGGTGCTTGCATACGTCATGAAGACATTGAACGACCGATATAACTATGGTCTGGACCTATATCTGCTCTCGATAGATGAAGGAATAACTGGCTATAGGGATGATTCGCTGGAGGTACGTGCGTCCTGTGACACTCCTAATGATATTGGCTCATTCTTCGGAGAAGACGGTAAAGCGGAACCAGCAGCAATATGACTTGCCCCTCAAAATTCTTACATACGAAGAGCTCTATGGCTGGACAATGGACGCCGTCGTCGCCGAGATAGGCAAGAAGAACAACTGTACATTCTGTGGTGTATTCCGACGGCAAGCTCTCGATAGAGGTGCCGCTTCTCTCAACGTCGATCACATTGTCACTGGCCACAACGCGGACGACATTGCGGAAACTGTACTGATGAATGGTATGCAACATCTACCCTGTAACATTCACAGTCTGAAGGGTGTATCGCAGTCATGCGCGGCGATATTGCCCGTCTCGGGCGATGTACACTGATCTGTACGCAAGGCGAGGACAGCATCAAGAGATCCAAGCCTTTCAAGTATGCGTACGAAAAGGAGATTGTCATGTTTGTCGTTCGTCACTTGTCAAGCATGGGACTGTCTTACTCCTTGAAGGTATGCATACTTCAAAAAACTTGATTATTTCTCGACGGAATGTATCTACTCCCCGGACGCGTATCGTGGGCATGCACGAACATTCCTGAAAGATCTGGAAGCTGCCCGCCCGACCGCTATCATTGATATAATCCACTCTGGCGAAGCCTTTGAAGCAAGGGAAGATGTGAAAGCAACACAGAAACCACAACGTAAGGCAGGGCACTATGGTGTCCGTATCTTTGCAGTAACAGCTCTATAGAGACATGCAAACGTTGCGGCTATATGTCCAGCAACGAATTGTGCAAAGCATGTACGCTCCTAGAGGGCCTGGAACGAGGTCTGGCAAATTCTGTGACAGTAAGTCCAATCTCATCTCGTCGCAGATCATCAGTTTTAATACATACTTTACAGACAGACAGAGCTAGGAAAAAGCTAGACGCACTGGGCCCTGTGCCAAACAATTTGCGGACTATCCCGCAATTTCGATCAACACATGTCGCTGTTTCCATCGAGCAATCTCAAACAGATCGATAAAATAGGTTCGAGGAATGGTTCTCTCGCGTTTTTCGTGGTATTTTAACAGGGTAATTATGCTGAAGTCTAGCTCCATGTAATGTCTACTAGAAGAGGATGGAAAAGCTGCATGGGCCGACCAACTTTTACCCTAGTTGGACAGGAGCTTTCTTCCTTGGACGTCGCGGAAAGTCTTCAGAAGACGATCACACTTTTCCAATAATTCCTTAGTTTGAGTTACTTCCTCCTGGGTCTGGACGAACTGGGTAGTCCCGACATATTCACGACCCCATCGATCTGTCTTGGAAACCCAAGCTGTCCCTATTGCAACGGGATCATCACAATTTGTCCAGGCGGCCAGGCTTGCGATGTCGGCGAGCGACGTATAGACTGCGGATATGGCTCCCTTGAAGATGTCAATGGGGTGATTGGGAGACCCCAAAAGTCTTGCCTGGCAATATGTCGTTCAGTGATAACCATGTCATATAGTATGCCGAAGACTCACAACGTAGAAGCCTACGAACATCCAGAACGTCTGAAATGCTCCGAGCATGGCACTAGCTATACTAGTACCAACAACACCGGGATACGCTATGAGATGTCTCACAGCCGGCGTGCCATTTAACTGACCATGGACCGCTTTTTGGTCCAGGTATAGGGATATCATGTTCATTTGATACTTGGAACATTCGTACGAATGTTCGGACTTGACCAGTTGCCAGTCCTGTGGATCGTAAAATTCGGAACTAGCTTCATGTGACGAAATCCAAATCACGCGGCCACCACCAGCTACGACGCGCTTGGCCAACAAGGGTGCTAACGCTCGGAACTAAAAATCGAACAGATCTGCATCATGCAATTGTAATTTGCCCGAGCACGCACCAATACGTAGTGTCCAAACACGTTGCATTGCCATACCCAACCCAATCCCTCTTGGCTCATATCCCCTGCATGCTGGAGATAGAACCTCGGTGCAGTGACTGCCCCAATCCAGTCCGTGAACAGTTGGTACAACGCTTGGGGCCAGATTATCCTAGCAAAGCGGGCAACTCCCGCGTTGCAGATGAGATGGGACACATACGGATAACTACGTACGTTTAAGCTCGCGTAAGGACGTGTGGAAGTGTACGGGGAAACCCACTTTTGAGTGATTTCATCTGCAAAATGAAACACGCTCCCCATGTCTGCCAAGTCGACGGTGTGGATTACTATGCGCAGACTCTTGCGAAACGCGTCCGCACGTCCCTCGTAGTTGGGTGAACGCTTGGCAAGGCGAACGTATTCGTCAGCAATATCGCAGAGCTTAGCGCGAGCAGATTCTGCACGTTGCTTGTTTCTGCAAGCCAGGATGAGCGTGAGGCCATCGCATTCTAGTTCGACCTCGTTTGGCACTGCTGCGCGTCCCCCGAGCGTCAACTGAAAAAGTAGACGCTGGCAAATGCCAAAGCCGACACCACTGCAAATAATAAGTTGCCAAGAGGAACAAGTAAGGGTAAATTTCCATACGTGTTGGCACCCGTGACAATGATGATTGGACGGGAAGTGTCTGAGGACATGGACGAAGAGCACTCCAGTGCAGGGGCAGGGTCTGGTACAGTGGTAGTTCAAAATGCACCCAAGTCGGATTCAGAAGCGAACATGACGCGATTTTCATTTACGCGTACTTGGATAGGCCCATATCGTAGTAGCCCTCCATTACGAGCGGCCTTTGCAGAAAAGATACACTCCAATACCAATACATGTTCGCTTAAGAAAAGATGTATAACAGCATTTAGCCTGGCGCGCATTGCATTATGGGATATATCAAATATATTCAATAGCTCCCAGAGTAGACGCGGGTGCCCAAACTACCAAGGCTATGCGTCATGTCTCTTCTTTTTTTTCTTGGGAGAGTCACCGGCCCCTTGGGATTTCTCAGCTTTGAGGGCTTTCTTCTTCTCCTTCCTTGCCTTCCGCTCGGCTTCCGTCTCGCCATCCTCCTTTGCTTACATTCAGTGGCCATATATGATAATCGAAGCGAAGACAAACCTTGACTTCATTACTATCTGGTTGTGTGTGACCTTCACTCTCCCGCCGTTTCCGTTTTTTCTCCTTCTTACGATCTTTTCTCTCCTCGTCAACGTCCATTTTGTCATCGTCTGACTCGGCTGCAGGTCCTTTCTCGGCCTTCCGCTTTGCTTTACGCTCTTCTTTTGCTCTCTTTTTCTCGGCCTTCACATCCAGAACCGCTTGAATAGCCGTTTCTAGGGGTTCTCGTTGCGCGGGCACAAGGTCAACAGCATCCGCAGCCGTATTATATGTCTTCGTATCTCCTGTCATCGTAAACTTTTGTTGCTTCTTGCCACCATCTACATATCGTCGTGCACCGGACGTGTCGTTTTGGTGTTCTAATGCACGCAACCTAGATTCCAACTTTGCACGGTTTTCGAGCCCAACAGAAGGGGCCTGATCCTCCGACTTGCCGTCGGCATCGGTAAGCGCGTCGACGCGTATCGAGAGCGCAGCTTTTGTCGCGACCATACGTGCCATCTGTGATGAACGTCAATATAATGGGATAGATCATGATGTCGGACTCACCTTTCCCTTGAGTTTCGGGGGAGCTTGGCCAATTAAGGATGCCTACCGACATCTCATTCAGTCGAGAGAGGAGAGGAAATCGGTACTACCCACATGGTAAATGAGACCGTATTTGGGTGTATCGTGCTTAGTTTTTAATGCACGAAAGAGTGCTTTCTCAGCACCCAAGATTTGAACTGTCGAAGCAGGATGCTTTGCTAGGTTCAAAAGACTCCCAGCATGCGATATCAACCTTGCACCGACGAGATCTCCAACGAGAGCCGTGAGATTTGGAGCAATAGCATTCATTCGATTGCGCAAATAATCTGCAAGTTGGGCACGGTACGCAGAAATGGAAATCACTTGGTCGCATAATGCATGTATGTGCGATATGTCGCTGTCTGAAATTTCTGTTCCCATTGAAATTTCTGCGGCAGCTTTAAGGACTGCCTCTAGGTCTTCCGGTAATATGGTTTCGAATGACGTCGTTGCGGCGTTGGTTCGGAAACCCATAACGCGAATGACTTTTGCATATGCCAAGTTGTCTGAAATTATTTTAGCCATTTCGGGGAAATGCCACCCGTACCATTCCTAGGTGTAGTAGGTGTCAATAATGACCGAGTGTAAAGAGGTCACGATGTACTCACTTTGACACGCATGGCGTAGATATTTATTTCCTTGTCCAAGTCGTCAAGAAGGGCAATAGCTTGTACTATCATGGTGTCGACTTTGTTGGGGGAAAATTTTAGCTTGAAGCTGAAAGCCGTATAAGTAATTAAGTGCTCGTCATCGTCGTCACACATACCGGGATAACGAGTGGCTCAGACCCAAGCTCATAGTTGCGAGATCCTTGGGGTCCAGACCGTCCATCAAAGCTGCTATTTGAGTACGGATACCCCTCCATAGGTCACTATGTCCCTCAGGTGCTAACGCCGAGACTTTGATGTTCAACTTTTTCGATATAGAGTGAGCTGCGAGGTACATGAACACACGAAACAAAAAAGCATCTCACAAACCATACCTAAGTGGGGATCTATTACCACCAGAGATTCTTTCCCTTTGCCTTTGTCCACCACTTCCTCCGACAAGAACTTTTTCAGACCTTTCCCTAATTTCCCCTCTTGGACGGCAGTGAGATCCTCGACGGCAGTAGCGGTCGAAGTGAATCGATGCAAAGCCTTTAACTTGAGTCTGTCGAAGACAAACTCGATACATAAATTACAAGATGGAAGTTCAGACAACGCACAGTTTGTTTGCTTTCTCTGGTGTCTCGAATTCCTTGTACAAATCGGCCGAATCAAGCTTCGCCGAGTCGCTCAGTTTGAAGAGGCAGTAGCCCATCGCCGTCTCGTACAGAACGAGCATTCCGAGATATGAGCGCTGGTAATAGTATATCGAACAATGGTAATGAATCAACGACCTAGATAACCTTTTTTTTCGAGCGTGGTAACTTGACCCATGAAAGGTAATAATCTGGACGGGTTCGACTCGATCAACTGCGAGTGTCATGTTACCTACGTCCTTACTCCCGCTCGCTTTCTTAGCAGCGGTCACACAGGCGATCTTCCAAAGTTCTTTGATCCAGAACAATGCTGCGTGCGAGAATTCGTTCAACCCTGTGATGCCAATGAATCTTTCAGTCGTATCTCAAGAGTCATTCACTACTCTTTCGCATCCTCGGTTCCCCAATCATGCTGTCCGTATCAAGAGGTCAACTTTTTGTGATCCGACTGTGTCGTCCGTACTATTTTCTGTCAAATATCTTTCTTCCATATGTGCTCACTGCGAATAGTGTCTACACCGGTTACTTGGATGTTGACCAGGGTGCGAAACATCTGTTCTTCTACTTTTTTGAAAGCAGGAGAGACCCGGCTCAAGGTGAGCCTTACCCCTTGTATATGCATGATCAGTCCACTTACATTTCTTTCAGACGATGTCATGATGTGGATCAACGGAGGTTTCGTGTTTTGTTCAATCTTATCCAGACTTTAGTCTCACACGGCAGCACATTCCACAGGACCAGGGTGCAGCTCATCCCTAGGCCTGCTGTTCGAGCTAGGTACAGACTATCACCTACTTTGATAAACGAACGATCGAGATCGATACGTGCACTGCACCAGGTCCTTGCCGCATTGACACTAGTGGAACCTCCGATAATGACACAACCTGGAACCCTTATTCGTGGAACAATGAAGCCAATATATTTTTCCTTGACCAACCGTAAGTGCGTTCTGTTCGTATGAGAATGCAGTTCTCACGATAGTAGTGTTGGAGTTGGGTACTCCTACGCCGACTTCGGTGAGACTATCGAGACAACTGAAGAGGCGGCTCGTAATGTCCAAGCTTTCTTGACCATATTCTTCGAGACTTTCACTCAGTTTACTGGACGACGCTTTCATCTATCAGGGGAGTCATACGCAGTGAGCACCCTTATTGAAAGAGATGTCACAATAGTGATGCATGCTCCGTGCATCAGGGTCGCTACCTTCCGGTGTTCGCTGGTGAGATATACGATCAAAATATTATCGCCAGAGCCGATGGACGTGCTGCCATCAATCTTCAAAGTATCATCATCGGAAACGGCATCACAGATATTTCGACGTAATTATTCCCTCCCTACCCTCACACCGCTGACACAAGCATTCAAAGGCTATACCCTGGTTTGTATGATATCCAATGCAGTACATCTGCTTTAGAGGTCCCTTTTCAATCTATTAGTAATTGCTTGCAAATCCAGGCAGCGGTAAATGACACCTTATATTATGCTATTATTGTTCACTAAGTTCCCGCCTATTGTAGCTACCAAAGTGCCAGGAGGCGATGCGTAAATATTGCATCGACCAATATGATCACATAGGTTGTGGGGCCACGGTGGACTTCTGTGACAGGCACATCAGAGGTCCCTACTGGGATAGTGGTGGATAATTTCCTCTTATGAGCACGCATTGAGTTAACATTTGGTCAGGACGAAATGTGTACGACGTGTCTATGGTTGCGCATCCTTTTGTTTCATCTGGGCATTTGCATAATCAGGCTTTTCTAGGTTTGCGACTCGCAGGACCTTTGTTATCCAGAAGATGCTGCCATCAAAGCGTTCCTCAATCGCCCTGATACACGTGCTACTCTAGGCGCCGAAAGCCCGGGAGAATGGGATTTATGCTCCAGCAAAGTTAGCCGCGGTTTCGTCTCGCACTTGGATAAGTGGTCGCATCATACTCAAGATTATGTTGCGGCTCTCCTAGAACGTGGCATCCGAGTTCTGATATACGCCGGGACCTACGACTGGCAATGTAACTGGGTGGCTAATAAGCTTTGGGTCGAAAAGCTTGACTGGACTGGGGGCGAAGCATACAAGCGGCAGACCTGGAGGACCTGGGTTGTGCATGGGAATGCCGTGGGAGAAACGAAAACTAGCGGCAATTTGACATTCGCTAGCGTGTACGGAGCCGGTCACATGATGAGTGTTTTCAACCTCCATCGTTTGCTCACTATCTGACTCGTAACTTACGTCCCTCATGATAAGCCCGAGGAAGCATTTGCACTAGTATCTAGATGGTTGGCCCAGACGGAGATCTGAACTATCTGTGATAATATTCACAAGATTTTGAATTGATGTTTCTGAACTGCTATTCGTTTCAAAGAAGGGATCCAAATTGATGAGTCTGGGAAAGTTTGTAACCCACTGCCCATGCCACTATCGCGTCTTCTTCAAGCGCCCATCACTCACTAGCGATACCACTGCGTGCTCTACCCAATCCAAGAACATGCAAAGTACTCAGCAACGTGTGTACGCAGCGAACCTGCGACAGAATCTTGGTTACCCTTTGCGCAGCCCTAAATCAGATATTGGGCTCCCACCTCCTTATCCTAAAGAAGGTTTTCAGATCGGGGACGTCGGCCACGTCGACCAATATGGCCAATTCAACCTGCTTTTCAATATCAAGTTCCCTCCAGACAAGCTTGTTCTGGATCCCCCAGTTGATCCTCAGTTTGATCAACCGGTCCCTCGTCAAACCTGTGACCATGAAACGATATTCGTGAGTGGCGCCAAGCGGAGTGCAAGAGAATCGAGGTAGGCCCTACACCAGCTCTCATAGACGTCGTGAGTCTGACTTGGCGCTCCGAGGACGAGTCAACATTACAAATTCCTTGCAACGTCTAAAGCAGGTGCCATCCTCATCCTCCCAGATGGTGCCACATTATTCGAGCTCGAGGACAAATACTTTGACAACATTCAGCAGCTTGCCACGAAGTACGCAATTCAGTGGTGCAAACACGCAAAGCGAGATTCACTCTATCTACTTACTGCCGTGTACAAGACAAGAGCGTGGACTCTGGGAGCATTCTCTGATGGTTTCTCTGATGGAGAGATATATGTTGAACGGCAATCAAAGACCGGCGCATACAACTGGGAATGTTCATTTACGATAGATCACCAACAGGCGCCTCCAGATAATAACGATCCAAATCAAACCATCTTCATTAAAGGTTTCAAGATGACAGTGAGGCGGGATCTACTTCGTGCGTTCGAGCGAGTGGAGAGGCCCGAGCGATGGTTCTCCTCCCTCCTCGCCAAGCTACAGCTAAAGACTCGCACGTGGCTATCAGGACCAAGTGAGTCATGCAGTCTTATCATAGTGCCCGGTCAGTCACGAACTGCATAGAGGTTGAATACTTTCCTGCGTTAAATTTCTCTCAGGTCTGTCTATTGCCGATTCGCTACACACGCAGTAAAATCAAGCCATCTTTCAGCCTAGCCATCCTCTAGACATAGTCAACCATTTTCTACTAGTCAAGGTTTGCACGTCAACAAAAAATAATGTCAGACATGGCACTGGTTGTTTCATTTAGAAGCCTGGAGTTCAGACGGTCATCACACATGATAATGACTGGATTGAGATGCTTGAAATGGTCTTCCGTTACACCTGTACCAAGTTTCTCGTTGACACACACACAGGGGTTGCCGTTCGAGGATCTAATGGAAGATGGTCCCCTCCGGAACTTTCTGCAAAAGAAATATGCCTATGACTGGGATTCAGAACTGAGCGAGTATATTATTTACATAGTCGTTGCATGCTATTGATTTCCCCTAGATACCGTTCATCTGCGAAGGAATTCATCGCAGTGAGTTATACTCTTTCGCGGACCTCGACACACTAATTTACGTACAATGATAGGGAGAGCAACACCGTCTGCGAGCGCGAGCCGACTCATGAGCATGGCGAAGAGATAATTGACCAGTGCAAGCAAGGCGACGAGCCAGAAGTTCCCAGTGATAATTCGCGACTCGTCATCACAAGTATGTATCATATCTGTAGTAATGGCTCTTCGTGACATCTTCACTCCTTATCGAGATATGCGGCTTGAAAGTTTCGACGTCGACCACATCGATGCTGGTGTATGTGTCCTCGTCCAGTTCGGGCCTACGACAAGGAGAACCGCGAATAAGCCGTACGCGAACATCATTGAATGGAACGACGAGATCATGCTGTTGGTTCCTCCTTTTATGCCCTTATCAGGGTTTACTGATAGTTCCAAGGCCCTCCGATCTACCTGTCAGTGTCACTGTTTGCGGCGTGTTTCAGTTAGGCTCGACATTGGGAACCCGAGATATTTCTGCGAAGCAGATGATCAATGTCAGAGAATTGTCGGGCAACACTCACAGTAAGTGTCACACTCTCCTTGCGTAGTACCTCGCGATTAAAGCCAGCCAAGAAAAACAATTTTTCTTCGGACATTCTGATTCTTGTTCATCGCTCCTTGTTACGCTAGAACGACATTATTCGTATTGTGAAACCCATTTCAGTCATGATGTAAGATGCTGCATATATCAGGATGCGATCGTGTTGTTCACATGGTTTGTAGCAAATGTCAGTTTTTGTCGAGAAGACCACCCTAGGATTCAACGCCCTCTACTGTCATCACAGGGACCGTGAAGAAGGATCGCTGGCAACTGCTCTTGACCACTTTCGAGATGCTCTAGCTCAATGTGTTCCGGACCATATCCATCACGCTACCGCGTGCTTCAACCTCGGAACCTCAGATTTCATTAAGTGTCAGGGTGATGGCACATACGCCCAGATCACCAGACCAATTGGTCTCTACCGAGATGCACTCGTATACCGCGGTGATGGTCATCCTGATCGGCCTGCTACATTGTTACTTCTGGCACAGGCTCTCTTGTCTCGTCATGGACAGGAGTATGATGAATCTGCCACTGAAGAAATAGAACAACTTCTGGAGGAGCTTCATCACGACGACAGTCGCGATCGTCGAACTGCAGACGCAATAATAGCCACCTGCAGGTTTTACCGAGCTATAAACTCCCAGGACCCAACCGAAGTCGACGCACTGCTCAGAGATCTAGACCGTGGTGTCTACGAGCCTCCGTACGGTTATTGCGACCGGCCACGCCTGGTGCACAGGCTCGGTGTCGCATTCTGGCGTCGCTACCAGTCATTGGCGAACCTTGATGATCTGGACAAGTCGATCGAACTGAACGCGGAGGCTGTGCATGTCCCGGATGGGCACGATGACCGGAAGAGCATCGTCGCTTGTCTGGGCAATTCATTTCTTTGCGCCCTTGAGGCACGCGGGGAGCTTACGGACCTCGACACGTCCGTTGGCCTTACTGAGCTTGGAAAGCAGGTCGTGACGAAGCTTAATGATGGAGCGTCCTCGGAAGAAGACGAGGCGAATTCCGAATTACTTCGAGAACAGATGGAACGGATGGCAACTGCAGAAAACCTTCAGGAACGCACGGAGTTGATGACAGCTGTAGAGAACCTTCGGGAGCGGATGGAGTTGGTGTCAGCTCCAGAAAAACTTCGCGAACAGATCAAGTTAATGTCCGCTGCGAATGATGCTCTGCAGGCCATCATTGAGGAAGATCCACCACCACGCGATCCGGAGGTTCAGAGACCCATAGACGAGTGGGATGAGGAGGGTGGTACACCGGTAGAGTGCAAGAGGCAGCTTGGGGTTCTAATGAGCTTCTTGGGAGGTGAAGGGGAAGTCAAGATGTGCGAAGTGCTAGAGAAACTGGACTTTGAGTGGCCCTACAAGGATCATAAAATCGCAGGCACAATGCGAGCACTCCAGGGGCACATGCCATACTTTTATAGTGTGCTCGCAAGTCGACTGAGGTGTTTGATGGAGGGATGGGCTTAACTTTCAGAAGTATCGCAATGGTTCGTGTGTTGCTACTACGCTGTCACTCAGGCTATCATGAGCTCTACAATCTACTGTATAATTTTCACGTCCTTTGAAGCTTGATCCCTCGCAACCGTTGTCGTAACAGACAATGACAAGACTACGACGAACAGAGCAAAGTTTGGTAGCATAAAAAGGAGATATCGAACACACGACCAAATTTGTGCAAATGGGTCGGATGCATGTGGCCCTGCTCGTCAGCTCCCCCTACTCTGCACACCGCTTACTGGTAACTTTTAGGCGTCGTACCGGTGGGTGTACTTTTGATCGTGGGTCGAGTCCCTTGATGGTGTAGCCCGCAGCATGTCCAGGTGATCCACTAATGTTCCGCATTGCCCTCGTGCCAAGGTGTGAATTTGAGGCAAGGTGGGAAACCCTATAACGACCGAGGCTGAGCGGCTTAGCATGATCGGTCCTAAAATGGGACAATATTGGTCCTGCTCAGCCTTAAAGGACTAACTTGTTGCGATGCGCGAGCGTTTGTCTCCTTCCCGTTCATTGTACTGTTTTCAGGACACCGTTACATTCCGCGGTGAGTTCGCCCGTCGTTCCACCGTAGCAATTTTACGAAACCAATCACAGATCTGGTTTGCCCGGGAGGCAACACCCTGGAAGTTTCCTATAATGTCCATATCTCTGATGGCTGCCTTCTTCCTGTTCTTCGGCGTGGTCTTTACGCACCCATTGCAGCACAGCACAGCGACAGACATCAAAACATTGAGTATGTGGTAAACTCGTATTTTACTACGGACAAGTTTTTTGATCGCGTCTAGCACTTGCCAATCTGTTGGAGCAACTGGAATTTGCATTTTATGCTCAGGCGCTCGAAAAGTTCAATTCCCCTGGCTTCGAGACGGCAGGTTTTGCTTCGTCTCAAATTCCGATTCAGCAATTTGAAGTGATTGCGAACGATGAAAACGTCCATGCCATGACTTTGGAGGTCTGTGATTTAATTGTCTTGTCGATGGAGGACTCGTCAAACAAACTATTGTCTCAGTCTGCCATTCATGCTCTTGGTGGCAAAGTCGCCCGTAACTGCACATTCGATTTTTCTTCTGCTCTCACGGATGTCAACACGATGGTAGCTACCGCACGAGTGGTCGAGAACATCGGTGTTAGTGCTTATTTGAGTGCTTTGACTGACTTGACCAACCCGGCATTGGTCGTGGTTGCTGGAAGTATTATGACGGTCGAGGCTCGTCATCAAACCATCCTCAATCTCTTATCCAACGCGACAAGCGTCCCTCAACCGTTTGATGTCGCCCTCACCCCTGGAGATGTTCTTGTGATCGCGAATACATTCATTTCCGATTGTAATTTAAGTATTTCAGGTACGTCTCCCGAGCCCGGCCCTCCACTCGCCGCAAGTAGATTGTTGTTGCTGACTTGCATACATGTTTAGCTAATCCCCCTTTAAATGTTACGTACGACAGTGCCTTGCAAGCCGGCGTGAAGCTCAATTTTAGTTCTCCTGCACTGAACGGATCCATTGACACGAATGTGATTCTTGCTTTCCTGTGTTTCAAGCGACCAGTTAGATCTCATGCACTCTCTAGCAATTGTCTTGTCATATCGTCACAGGAGGAACAAACGCGTCCCACGATCAACCCATGGATGATTGCATGGTTCCTGTCAACGTGACTGGTCCCATGTATGTATTCATCATCAGCAATCAGATGGCAACGGCATCGCCATATAGTACAGATGGGACAACGGATTCGAGTGCAACCATCGCCGGTCCTGCGCTACTTTTTGTCAACCAGCCAGACTCCATTGGCCAACTAATCCGGCCCGGTCTCAATCCTACTTCTACCACGATCCCCGGAAATGTCACCATGTCGCCTACCACGCCGAAAGCGACGATGATGCCAACGCCACTGCCTACCGCTTCTAATGTGTCATCACCAGTGACACGTACGTGAATGAACCTTTATGCATTGCGTCCAAGTAGATCTAATCTGTGACACTAGCGACGGCTTCGGCACCTCCTCTAAGCACTTCTACGGCACTAACAACTTCTTCCCCGGCGCCAAATGCATTCACGACTACATTATCTCCTGCGCAAGCCAGTGATATCTTGTCTAGCCTAGTAAATTCGATTAATTCCCCGTTCCTTTAGCGGGCTTTTACACATGTAAGGTATAATGTTTCTTGATATCTACGTGAAGGTCAATGGCAGGAATGCTCTCTCGGAAACAAACACTGAAATTCAGCTGAATGCGAATCAATCCTCGTCACTGTCCTCGCTCGAGGAGGTACTGTCTTCGTCTGGACTTAATTGTCCACCAGCAAATTGGTTCAACGACATCGGTCGTCTACCAGTTGGTGTTGGCTCCGTCATAGCTGCTGCCAATATATCTTCATCCAACCCTTCCAACTCCAATTGTTGTTCCATCTCTTGTTCAAATGCGTCAAGATCGATCTCTTGAGTATCATTTTCTGCATGGGTTTCGCCACCGACAACTGGGTCCCAATCGTCTTCTTCCGAATCGGATTCCTCCTTAGGTGGAGGTCGTGAAGAAGGCAACACAACGGAAGTAGAGGCACTAGGCAACGCGAGCTGTGTGGTGGGCGAGCGCTTTTGGACTGCTGGTGCTGGGGAGAGCTTTCTGCGTTTTGTGGTACGAGTGGGAACGCCGAAGTCGAGGACTTCCTCGAATTCTGAATCGATGATCTCATGGGATCCAGCTTCTGCCTTCGCTCTTGAGGGCTCCTTCGGCTTGAGTTTAGGCTTGGATATTGGTCCCTGTTGGTTGGGAGGATTCTTGGGTTTGGACGGTAATGCCGGCGGTGGCGCTTTACTCGCAGCAAGAATTAACTCTTCTTCCTCTTCTTCCTCTTCCTCTTCCACTCTGAATCGTCGATCCATTTTTCCTGAAGGGACTGTTGCGATGACTTCTTCAAAGTCGTCATCTGGTTCTCCTTCGGCATCCTCGAGTCCAATTAAATCTTTCTCGAGCTGACTTGCAAGGTCTACGCTGTTATCCGCAGGCTGAGGCATGGCCGCAATTGCTACGGCCGACCATCAGTGGGTCAAGGAAGGGAATGAGAAGGATAAATACTCACGGGAAGCCGTATCTTGCTGGATTGTAGACGACGAAGTCTGAACCCGTCGGTCATAGCTAAAATTCATAAAAGAGTCGATCTTCTCAAGAGTGAATGTCTGTGGGGTCATGGGTCTGAGTGAAAAGCCAGCCGAATGGACCGGGTCACTTACACCCAGGTCCTCGTCGTATATCAACACGCAGTCATATTCCTTCACTGGCTGTTCTGTACCTTTAAAGAGGTGGCTTTCTCTTGCCTATAAACGTCATTCGTGATCGTCTGAGCGAGGGGACACGCACATACCTGTGTGCTTGGCCGCTCTACCGTGACACTTGCCGGTTCCTTTGTGCGTTTCACCTCGATGGAACCAGGTTTATCTGTATCAATGGATTCCGGCTTGAAGTTGTCTGGAACGACGGGTATATTAGTGCTGTAGGCATTTAAAATCACGACTTACAACGAAAAGAATAGAAATCACGATCTGGGAGGTTACCGCGTTTTGGAGGGACAATGCCCCTTCGTGCTTTGAGGGCTCGTGCGAGCGACGAACCGATGTTCACCTTATGGCGGCCGGCTACGGGCATCCATTGAGCGTCGACGGAGGCCATGGTAAAGGTTCGATAACAAGACACGTGCGGTTGTACATCCAACAACCAGCCATCATAAATGCCTCAGTTTGGGGCGGCCCAGGCTTTGCCGGTCTCCTTGTGCTGAGATAAGCACAGCAGGATACACAAGGCCAGCGGTTCAGATGAATCATTATTACAACGTGTATAACAAACAATCGATACATCGCCTTCACCGCAAGCCATGTCAGGAAGCTTCGGTGAAGCGAACCTTCAATTTGGTTTTCTTTTTCGGTTTACCCACGACGCTATCTCCAACTGACTCGACGTGCCGCCGTTTTTTCCGCTTTTCCTCCACTGTGGGTGCCGTTTCTTCGACTGGCGCAACAAACGCTTCTGCACGTTCAGCACGGCGCCTGGACGACGCCTCTGCTTGCTGTGTGATGCGTTATTAACGACGAAGTGAAAAGGCTCGAGAACATACCTTTTGTTTGCGCCGTTCTTCCTCTCGTGCTTGTTTTTCTCGAGGCTTGAGGAAGTACTCTCCTGACTCCAATTGAAGATCCACCTGTGGAACGAGTAAACTGAGGAGTCACCCAACATCAAAAGAGTACCGATACCTTGCGAGGTTGCTGCGGTGGTGGGAAGGGTGTGTAGACTTTCTTTTCGTGTTTGTCTTTCTTGGCCGGTT